>JBAIZL010000004.1:236942272-237244772 GCA_036971475.1 Prosapia bicincta
TGAGGCACCTTTCGGTCTTTGACCATTGTCGAATCACTCATTAGTGAGTGAGTGATTCGACAATGGTCAAAGACCGAAAGGTGCCTCATCACTCAAGGTAAAAATATTGCACTTAATGGTGGATAAAATTACTCAAAATTGGTAATTTATTAACTTCATATATATATATATATATATATATATATATATATATATATATATATATACTCACACACATACACGAGGTCTGTTAAAAAAATACGCGGACTGTTTAAATTTCGCGGCTCTAGTTAGTTTCAGGAGAATCCGCTTGGTGTAGCTAGGTTCATATAAATCAGCTGATTACAACGCGGTATTTCAGTCGCAGATATCTTCATTTGTTGATGAGTTACACGCAGTTTAGTAAAGAGTGTTATTTTTGTTTGTTGGATTGTAAATGGACAGCCGAGGTAGAAAAAATTATTTACAAGTAATAATAATAACTTTATATATATATATATATATATATATATATATATATATATATATATATATATATATATATATCCAACGGAAAAACAATGGATAACGTTAAATATCAAGAATATATATATATTATTCCAACCAGAAACTTTGTTACTATATTGTAATCCAACTATATTTTAATATGATACAAGAGAATGCTCTGTTTTCTTAAGCGTTACAATTTTGTGATTGTTTCTAGAGCAGTGGTTCCCAACAGGTGGTCCGCGGACCCCTGGGGGTCCGCGAAGCCATCGTAGGGGGTCCGCAGAATGACCACAAACTTTTCTTGCCGCGTAATGCAAACACAGGCACGCATAACGCAAAATGGTGTGACAGCGCCTGTGATTGCTATGTATGGAAACTCACAGCGAGTTGACGACGTCTATTGACCTTGAGTTTGACAAACGTAGTTACACTGTCTGCCGCTTGCAGCGAGCTTGCGCTAGGGTCTACTCTGTCTAGTCTAGTCGTCTGTCTACTAGCCACCACTGCGCTGACATTGTCATTAGAAGTGTTTGTTTTGTTACAAACTGTACATAACAAGTTTATTTGTCGTAATACTACGAGTGTTGTTTGGGATAGTAATCATGGATAAGTGGTTAAAGTGTGGCACTTTAAAAAGGGACAGATCGGAAGTTAAAGAAGATGGCGATGACATTATTCCAGTGAAAGTGCAGTCAGTGTCAGACGAACATAACCTCTCGAAAAACAGTGTCTCGGCTAAAGTAAGAAAATACAATAGTGATTATTTATCGTTGGGATTCACGTATTCTGGGACTGAAAATGAACCTAAACCACAGTGTGTTATTTGTTTTGAAATACTTTCTAATGAAGCCATGAAACCTGCTAAACTACGTCGCCATTTAGAAACAAAGCATCCGGACAGTAAAAGTAAGTCTGCAGAGTTTTTTAAAATTAAGTTGGGTGAACTTAAAAACAGCAAAAAATTAATGTCAGTAAGTGCTGGAATAAGAAGTTCAAGTGAAAATGCAACCATAGCATCATACAAAGTTTCTCAACTTGTGGCAAAGTCTGGGAAAGCTCACACAATTGCCGAAGAGCTGATTTTGCCGGCAGCTGTAATATTATGTAAAAGAATGTTAGGTGATTCTGCTGCAAAAATTATGAGTACTGTTCCCCTATCAAAAAATACAGTACAACGGAGAATTTTCGATATGGCAAGTAATATTGAGGATAATTTATTCTCAAAACTATCTAAGTGTAATATGTTTGCCCTGCAATTGGATGAAAGTACAGACTTATCAAAAAAAGCTATAATGTTGGTATTTGTCCGCTTTATATTTGTAAAACAATTACATGAAGACTTCCTCATGTCATGTGAATTACTTCACACAACTGCGGAAGCCATTTTTAACGAACTCAACGATTTTTTTAAGAAACACAACATTGCCTGGAGTAAATGTGTTGGCTTGTCTACAGACGGGGCAAAAGCAATGTCTGGTCAGAAAACAGGGCTACATGCTCGTATCAAAGTTGTAGCGCCAAACGTAAAATGGACACATTGCTTTATTCATCGTGAAGCTCTAGTAGTAGAGAGGTTACCAGAAACAATGCAAAAAACATTCAATGAGGTTGTAAAAGTGGTTAACTACATCAAAACTCGCCCCCTTCAATCTAGATTATTTTCATTGCTATGCAAGGAAATGGGAAGTGAGCATGACCAACTCCTTGTTCACACTGAAGTCCGCTGGCTTTCACTTAGAAGAGTTTTGAACAGGTTTTTTGAACTTAGAGATGAGGTTCTTGTCTTTCTTAGTGGAAGCCAATATGAGGGTTTCCTCACTGACTTTTTGCAGCTTTGCACAGTAGCCTACCTAGCTGATATTTTCGATCATATGAATATCTTAAATCAAAGTCTACAAGGAAACAATGTTGATATGTTTCAAGTCCACGATAAAGTTAGTGCTATGATAAAAAAGTGTCAGATATGGGCAACACGTATTGAGAAAGGTTCCACCACAAACTTTCCCACTCTGCAACAATTCATTGAATCACCTGATGTCAGTTTACCTCAACATATCATAGGTGAAATAGCTGAACATCTTCGAGGTCTGTCAGCTACATTTGGAAAATATTTTCCAGAATTAGATTCCAATTATGATTGGGTCAGAAATCCATTTACTTGCCGGGATATTGAGAGCATTTCTACTCTCACAGATAAGGAACAAGATGAACTTGTCGATTTAACAAGTAATGGGACAATGAAATATGTCTTTGATGATACAAAACTCATTGAATTTTGGCTAATTGCCCATGAATGTCATCACGACCTTAGCAGCAAAGCCCTCAAGACACTCCTTCCATTTGCAACAACATATCGTTGTGAACAAGCATTTTCTACAATGTGCTTCATGAAAAACAAATACAGAAACCGGCTCGATATGTAGTACGATTTTCGGGTCAAAGTATCAAGCATTCAACCCAACATCTCAGAACTTATTAAGTCAAAAAAGAGATTTAACTTGTCACATTAGTAGTCAATATTAGGAACTGGAGATACAAATCGAAGATAGACATTCTTGCCCTTCTCCAAATGTTAAATGGGACGATGGTATTGTTATTGTATGTAAAATTTTTACTTGGTTCTTTATATGTACAATAAGATTAATAAATATTTTAAAGCTAATTTGTCACTCCTTTGCCGTTTTACTTGTATTTACATTGATTTTTAATACTAATTCAAATACTTCTTGCAAATATTACCTGTTTTGACTTTTTATTGCAAGAAAATTAACATAGAAAACCCCCTACTTTTAGGTACCAGAATAGTACAAAATGTCATTTTCAGATGTTTGATTTTAAAAAATTTTCTGGGGTCCCCACCACATCCCCCCTAGGGGGTCCCCAGTATTCCCATGTAAATGTAGGGGGTCCCCCACACTATTTTGTTGGGAACCACTGTTCTAGAATGAGGTGATTATTTTTCAAATTCTTTAAATTTTGGGTTTTCAGCTGGAAGTTTTATTACTTTTTCTAAGGACTTTGTGCATGGACAAATAAAATTTTAAGTATAATAATATTTACAAATGGTATTGATATAATTATCAATTAAAATAAAGAGAGGTTTTGGTTTGGGAATTCATATTATTAATTAAGTACATCTATCTTCTGTTATGAAACAGTATATGTTAATTACAGTAAGAATTCTAATTTGTATCTTTTTGGAATCTTAAATAAAATCTTTTTGGTATCTTTATAAAATAAACATTGTTTTTATTTCAGGTATCACCAAAAGAGCATTATGGAGTAGATATAAGTCCATTGTCATTTATTCCTGGAGGTAGAATTGATCGTTATCTGGGAAATTTAAATTTCTTCTTTATACGTGAATCTTCTTGTATCAGAGAGGTAAGCAAAAACTGTCAATTATTTTTCTAAAACCAGTATTTAAGTATTATTTCTGTTTACTTGGTTTTAAAATTTTATGCTTTTATTACATTTTAACAGAGTTTGGTTGAAATAAAAAGAGAAGTTAAACATTTGTTTTAAAAAAAAAAATTGTAAAGTGTTTCAACTTTTTTGTCAATTTTTTAAATAATAATAATAATTTAAATAATATATTGATTACGATTTACTAACCAAACTTTGCTTTTACTTCTTACAAGATGTAATTTATCCTTTTATTGATTTGTCTAATTTTTGACATACATTAAATTGTTAAGAAGTACTTGATTTCTGTAAAATCTTTATATGAAGTCCTTGTATTATAATACAGTAAAACCTGTCACACTCGGATCAATGTGGTAACAGCCCGATCCGATAACGAAAAATCTGAATATGGGAGGGGTTATGTTATGGTGTACGTTTGTACTACATAATTACAACCATTCCAACTAGAAGTAGATGTGTGATTGTTTCGAGTAAATAAGTTACACTTTTTAAAGATTTTGATAGCAACATAGAATTGTAAGTATAATTTAGTTACATGCCTTTATGTACAGTTCCTTAACCCATTGCGGTTTACATGCTAGGTAAGCTAGTCATGACAGTTTATTAGCAGCGGCTATAAAGAGACCAGTCCAGCTAATCATAAATGTCATCATTGCTTGATTGGTTTGTTTGCTTCAAGAGAAATTATTTTCTGATTAGTCAGCTGTAATACTAGATGTTTGTGCTTTTAAGGGATATTTATTGACTCAAAACTCACAGCATAAATAAAGAAAGACATTTAGGGCCCATTGACCTTCTGTCAGACATCTAAACTTAACTGATCCATACACTCAAATACAACTAATTAAGTTGAGTAATACGCCGATCTGTAGAATACTAGAGAACTAAATGATATAGAGACTCAAACACAACTAGCTGAGTCGGGAAAGAACAGAGCCGACTGCTGATGCCAGAAATGCCCCTTGCTGAATAAATACGCTCATTTTATTTTCATATTATCGCCGGATATTAGAGGTTCCGAATATGAAAGGTTTTATTACTATATTTTATTACTTCATAGGATAGAAAAAAAAGAAATATTTTTTACTAACATAACTTTTACCTAAAATATGTTTATGTAACATAAACAGATATTTTTAAATTCTGCTCACTAAGTCACAGTTTTGGACAATGCTGAAGAAAAACAGATACTTTGGGATAGAGTAACTAGTTGGAATTTCAAGAACAAAACCTGCTTAAATTGTTTTTGACTTCAGAGAGGAATTAATTGAAACTATGGATCAAGTACAATCAACCTGTAAGCACCGCCATAACTAAAACCAGTTCTATAGCTAGTATTCTTAAAGATGTGAAGTACATATTTTGGCTTTCTCAGAAATTAATTCCACATTTGGATATTTTACACAATCAACTACAGCTAACTCAAACAGTAGTTATGAGAACTAAAGACAATGTTAACTATTTCATCAAGACATTTGAAAAGGGAAGAGCTGGCATAGACGCAAAGTTTGTGAATTAGGAAACTGCACCAAAGCACTTGAGACGGGCAAAAGTTTGTATTTAAATAGAACCATGACTGCAATGTAACATTATTAAAATCCACATAAATACTTCATTTTCAGTAACATTTTGCACAGTTGTGTCTTTTGAAATCAAAAGGATTTTAAGAGTTTAAAAAGAACTTCCTTGGAAAATTGCTTGAACATATAGTTAATATTTATTTTGTTCTAAAAACAGTTGTGTTTAAGATTAAGCTTGAAATTATTTACAAAAGAACTAATTTCGGACACATTCAAGGTCCTGTTAGTGTTAAAATATCAATAATTACTCCAACATTATCAATTAAGCTGAGAGAAGTTTGTTAGTCATAAAGCAGAGCAAGGTATTTTTACAGTCTACAATAAGTCAAGAAAGCACTATAGCCATAGCATGCTTGTCATCGAGAAGAATGTGTTTGGCAGTATCCATAATTTCAAAAAAAGAGCTAGTGAAGTTTTTGAATTGAGAAAAAAAGATTACTTTTTTAATGAAGTATGATATATTTCAGTCTTCCTCAAAGTAAATATTTGTATTAATTTTACTTTCTGTCCAGCTGTCAATTTTTATAAGTAAGACTTAAAAGTAATAATTTCACCCAATGCCACTTCAATTAATTTTGTTTTGTCATTAATCCACTAACAGCTTAGTGTGGGTCTTTTGACTGAAGCTGCTGAAAGTTATAATTTAACGTGTTTTATCAATACAACTGACGCACTCTTAGATTTCACAAATAAAATTTACAAAGGGTTCGACCACAAAATGAGCACAGTGGCCACTATGGTGGACTTAGAGGCAGCATTCGATAAAGTTCCACATTCAACCATCATCTTACAGTGCATGAAGCTCGGAATACAGGGTAAAATGATGCAATTCATAAGAAATTTTTTACAAAACCGTCTAATAACAGCATCAGTAAATGGCTCACTATCTTCATTGTTCCGAAATGAAAACGGCATTCCTCAAGGAGGAATAATTTGCCCCAACCTATTTAATATCGCCCTCAACGACATGGCGGACGAAAATCCACCTGAAGTAGATAGTATGAGCTTGTCGACGATATAATGATCTGGGTCACATCCACTGATCAACTGATCATATAACAGCATGTGAAATCCTTCAGTCCTCACTGGATAAATTCACTAATTTGTGCTCTAAATGGTCTCTAACTATATCGGCGGAGAAGACCGATTGCACTTTTTTCACCCGTCGAAATAAATTGGGTTCTTTCGCTCCCGAACTCAAAATACTTGGCAAGCGATTGAAATATAATAGGTCCCCTAAACTACTAGGGATCCTTTTCGATCTGAAACTGCGATGGGGTAGTCATATGGAGTATGTTATGGAAAAATGCGTATCAAGACTTAATGCTCTCAAAGCCGTGGCCAGCCGTGATTGGGGCGCCGATACAACTACTCTAAAGATCTTTTCTATTGCCTTCTTGAGATCTAAGGCAACATGTGAAGTGTGGGGTTCGATGGCGAAATCTCATCTGAAAATACTGCAAACTCTACAATCTGCTGCAATTCGTTTATGCTTGGGGTGCACCAAAACCACCTCTATAGCAGCCATGGAGATTGAATTGGGAGTTGAACCTATTGGACTCTATATCGATAAAAAAATATGGACCAAATACTTGTCAATAAAGACTCTTACACCAATCCACCCATTAAGTAACATGGTGCCATATGATTCCAACATAAAGCAGTCATTCAGCTATAAAATTAATCAACTGTCCACCAAAATGCCTTGTTTTGTCCCTGTGAAAATTCCGACTTACTATATGGAGCCCCCAAGTAGATGGCCCGAGATAAACATTGCACTCAACCTGCCGCATGAGGTGAGCAAGAAAGATCATTTACAAATATTAAAAATAAACATGATTCAATCTCAATACAAAAGCCACATAAAAATATTCACAGATGGGTCGCTCGACGGGGAGAAGAGCTTATCGGGGGCAGGCTACTATAATGAATCGAACGGAGACTGTTTTTACATTCTAGCCAATTCCAATTCCAGCATGGATACTGAGCTTTTGGCTATAAGTGCAGCCCTGACTAGCTGTGTGCATTTAAAGGGCAATTTAAAAATATGCATCCTATCGGATTCGAAAGCCGCCCTTCAGTCATTGTTAAGTAATTCTACAAGTTCATACTCGTTTCGAATATCAGAAATAAGAAAAACCATCCTAGAACTAGTGGACTGCGGGAAGGAATTAATTCTTCAATGGTTACCTGCCCATTGCGGAGTACCCGGAAACGAAAAGGCTGACAAAATTGCGAAAATAGCCTCAACCATGGGACCTACAGATGAAGGCAAACACTCCCTGCTATATTGCAAAAGTGTAAGCAGGGAAGTTTTCCGAAAACTTTGGTGTAAAAATTGGGAAAAAGAGTCTACTGGTCAACACCTTTACCAGCTTTAACCAGAACCACCAGTCGAGGACAAATATAGGAAAGTAGCACGATCAACAGCATCTTTTGCTGCCAGAGCAAGAACCGGCCATCTGGTGACACAGGAGTACCTATTTCGTTTTAATCTCACAGAGTCTCCGTTGTTTGCACTCTGCGGTGTGGAGAGCGAAACAATTGAACACATCCTGCTGAACTGCCCTTACCCATTACCTACAAGAGACATCCTCAGGCCAATTGTGACAAAGTGGCAAGATATTCTAGTTAAGAAGAACCTGTGGGCCATAGCATCATATATATATCGTGGACATCGGGCCATCGGCTATAGTTAAGCTGGACGCCTGCACGAAGAAGTAAGAAGTAAGTCAATACACTGTTTTGAACAAAGCAATAATGTTAATGTATGGAATTAATTTTTATATCAATAGTTTTTAATTTAACAATTGAGATACCCCTTCCCTACATCTTTACTCAGGAACTGCCCCTATTGGCACTTGCTGTCAAACTGTTGATGAAGAAAACGACTCTGAAGTCAATCAGGAGCTAAACCCCAATGGCCAGCTTAATGATATCTGTAAGATTTGTTTTTGCCTAGGGAAGTTAACTGTGATTAATAAAATCATTACTGTAGTGCTATTTACTATGTATAATACTCAGAAATAGTAAAGAGTAATAGAGATTTGTTAAATGATTGTTTCATATGGACCATTTAGGGAGGAGGATTGAGTGGTTTTGTGCACAGTTTTGTCGCAGAAGTGCTGGCAATTGTACGAGCACATGTTACTGCTCTAGGAGGTAATGCATTGGTGGCATTCTTCATGAATGAATGTATTCTTCTCAACAATCCTCATAAAAATCATGTAAGTTTTACTTCCTATTATTGGTTATTCATCCATTTTGTAGTATCTAATTCTAACTTAGTAATTGCTAATCTTATTCTTAAAGAAAGTTAAATTTTACAATAAAATTGTGAAATGCTGTTGAATGGAATTGGAAAATATTCTCATTACAAAATTAAATTTCCTTGTGGTTTTGTGTCTGTATGTTATAAATTGTACTCACTGATAATCTATCTAGATCACTTTTTTATAAACAATTTGGTTTCTTGCTTCTCATCACCCTGGTATTCCAACATTTTAGTCATTACAAATAAGTTGTAGTTATTCCATAACGTTCACAAATTTAATTTTAGCAGTTTGAATTTTTTTTTTGCTGGCGAAAAACCAATGTTGGATATCATTCCCAATAAAATAACTACTTCAAAACTAAAATTGAATTACCAAAACTAACAAATTATTAACAATGTAATATATTTAAAACAAACAACAATATAAACTCTTAGACTACATACAAGCTAGTGGGTAGGACTATATATTCTTTTATAAACACCAAATTGGATCATTTCACATATTTATTGGACAGACCCCTCATATTGGACTGCAAATATTGATGTCCATCCATAATATAATAATACAAGGCACTGGTAATATAGTACAAGCGGGTTGGCGAACCATATTTTTCAAAGATGTTTCACAAAGAATAAATCTGTATCTCAAGTCTGAGTAAACTCCAACCTTGACAGCTGTTGGTATATTAGCTTTTGATATTACTGAGAGCAGAAATGGGTTCAAATGATGGTTGAATTTTCTTTATAAGTTTTTATTCAAGGTATATAATTCAAAGCACTTTCCCTTTATATCAATTGCTACTTTTTTTTAAATAAAAAGTTAATGTTACTTAACAACTTTAGCATTACTAATCTTTTTCCCTAAAAACTGTAAATTTGTAAAGTTTTTTTAACTTGCTGAAATTAATTATTTGTGTATAAAATTTAATTTTACCATTAAATAACTACTATGATAGATTTTAATTTCTATCTGTTAAATCTGTTACAGGGCCAATGTCTTATTAATATTGGAGGGGATGCTGTTTTGGTAAACTATCATTCAGGAGAATGACAAAACGTTTGACATACAGTGCACTTTCCATGCTGATGTTATTCCTTTGTTTATTCACGTTCCTGGTTTTCAAAAAAAATAGGTTAGTTATTTGTATAAAGCCAACCCGTCCACTTTCTCTAAGTATAATGTCCATTTCCTCCTTGGTAGCTCCATGAATATTAAATTTAATATAAAAAAATATTACTAGTAATTTTGTTTATTTTAGAATATTATTTTGGACATTTGTACCAGAAGAAAATGATTAAATAACGTAATATACCTTTGAGAACATAAACCTTAGAGAACAAATTTCAAGCATAATTAGAATATGTTGTTACCTCAATAGGCAACCAGTTGTGACCAATTTTTTCTCTTAATTTTAAAAATAATCTTTAGGCAACTATTGTCGAAGCATAAAATATAAAAGCTGTATTTACTTCTTGTTACAATAAAACAACTGGGTGGTGTATTCTTTTATGTTGTAAAATAGAGATTTTAGTAATAGGTTTTCTGTTAGTTAAGTTGATGCTCTATGTAGATTGGTGTGATAATGATAAAACCAAACATTACATAATCTTTTATTAAAACAATAGTCAAGTATATGATTACATCTCATGTCTTGCCTTTATTTTAGAGTCTCTGGAAAATTTCGGAATGCTTTAATTAGGATTGTTTTTAACTTAATTATAATGGGATTTAAAACAAACTCATTGTGGTTATAAAAACCATGAAATTGAACATTCATGAGTGTAATATGCAAATTTTTACTCTTGAGCCATGTGTATTTTTATTATTCAGTATGTGTATAGTGGGGACCACTTACATTTAGCCTTGAGAGGTTGCACGAGTTTTTTTCCTATGTACTACCACTTCTGAAAAAATGTTACATATTCAGTGTTCTGTACATCAATAGCTTGTGAATCCAAATAGTATAAAAATATTTGAAGATTGTTTGTTATTTTATACTGAAACTAATTTATCTAATATCAACGTCTCATGCAAGTCGGTGTTTTGACAGTCATTATCATGTTTGTAGAAATGTATTTATACTGACCCTCTACCTCCCATCTCGCTTTCTGTTATCTCTCAAGGCCAAGTACATGGCTACGTGGTCTGCACTATAATAAAAATGATTTCAGGAACAAGTCCATGGCATTTATACCATTACTCAGTTTCTTCTAAATAATTTCAAAAATGTTAACAAGCATGAAAATTCTTTCAAGTAAATAATAGGGACATAATATTATGTTATATTGGTTTTTAATACTTAATAGTAAGAGCCTTCGTATGGTGATAAATTTTTTAAAAAATTATGACTTCAGAGAAAACTGACATATTTTTTTATTCAAGTTGAAATATTTATTAATTAAAAAAAAACCTATGTTCCTATATTATTCTTATCGATTGCTTTACTTATTTATTATGCTATTCAACAAACTATTTCGTTATTACTTCTATTTCATCCTAAAACATAATTAGATCATAAAAAAATTAAAATACAATTATGCAAAAATAATGTCAGATTAATAACAAACTTGATTTAAAATAAGGTCAATGAAGAAAACAAAAAATGCTGTTCTGTGATATTCTACAAATAAGCATATATAAACAAAAAAACACTAAATGGTCTCTTTTAAAATTATTTTGTCAAACAATTTGAAATTAATAATCTTGACCAACTCTATTTCTTTTAACAATTCTTTTGACCAAATCAAATATCGAATCCTACTTATATAGACAATGCTATATACAGTGAGAATCCTACAATGTAAGGCAAGACACTTGAAATTTTTTTTTAAAAGTGTCTCGGATACATATTTGTGTAATTCACAGACAAACTCCTATTTTACAAACACCTGTTTAATGAAATTTTCTATTTAATAAAATTTTTAATGGTATTTTGCTGCTGAAATAAATTACCTTACATATTTTAGTCTATTTTAACGAATGAAATTCTATTTAACAAAATAACAAATCAAATAAGGTGATGAAATAATCATAACAAATATGTGAAATTTTGTCTTTTAAAAAAACTTGGACCTACATGCAAAAACTATTAACTGTGTAAGATACAACAGCAGTAATCTGTATAGAACAGGCATTGCCTAGTTTTTAATCCTTCTTCCTTTTGTTATGCTGACTGGAGAAAAGGGTGTAAATACTGAATTCAGAATTCTTATAAAAGTCTTTCAGGTAACAAAGTCTTTTGTCATTTTTACAGTATTTGAAATTAGCCAAAGTTCTAAGATTTACACAAAACTGGGCAACAAGAGATGCATTTAAACTACAGTTTGTTTTAAGTTACCGACCTGGGCATTTCATCTTTTAAGAAATCATGTCAAAAAACTATCAAAATTATCTATATATGCTAGAAAAGGTGCAAATTTTCAATGAAATTTATAGTAGAAATATAAAAGGATATTGCTTATTACACTTTTGCTATTACTTGCGACCAGACTTTTTGTTAACTAAAGTTGTTAAATTGTTAACTTACACTAGGAGGAAACGTTTTTGTCTTACGACTTCTTCAGCCTCGTACTTTTGCCGCTAGGAATGCTGCAGTTGTGCTTCCTTGGTACCATTATTTTGAAAGTTAGAAGTGATGTGATCGAAGAGTATATGTGATCTGTGCTGTGTTTGTTCATTTAAGATGTCATTTTTATGTGTTTTACTACGTCTAAAATTTATGGAAATTATTGCATGTGTGGAGAATGTTCATGTTATTTTCCATACTTTTGCATGAGTGTTTAGTGTCCATGAGGTGTTTTGCGAAGGTGGATTCAATAGTAGTGTGCAGTGCGCTTTTGTGTTCTTTATATCTTTCGGCAAAAGATCTGCCTGTTTGTCCAATATAGAAGTTATTGCAGTTGTTACATTTTAGTTTGTATACTCCTGGGTTATTGTATGTGTTGGTATTGTTATTAATGCTGTGTCTGATAGCTGTTTGGTTTTATTTGTTGTTCTGTAAGCTACATTGTATCCTGCTTTTTTGAATTGGTGTGCTATTTTATTTGTGAGTTTGTTTATGTATGTGAGGGTGATGAATTTGTTTGTGTTGTTGTTACTGTTCTTGTTGAATATTTTTCTGTGTATTTTGTCTATTAAATAATTGTCATATACATTTTTGTGAGCTAAATATTTTATTGAATTTCTTAGATTCACCATAACAAAAATCAAAATAAACATGAATTCAACATATACCGCAAGCCAACCATAACAGACACGCAGCATTCAAACATTTACTACACAGAGTAAATAAAACACCTATGTCCACAACTAACTACACAGAGGAACTAAACGCAATAAAATATGGTTGTAATAAACTTTTCCAAGTATATTTAAAACTTCAAATCTCTTGAAGATAAGATAATATTTGATTATCTATTATATATTAGTCGGCAACAACTGTCTCATACTTTCATTCATAAGTATCCAAGACAACTACAAGATTATAAACTGCTCAGAAATATTTGTTTAATAAAATATTTATCATTTCTGTATACTTTAATTCTTTTTTTTGTATTTAAACATTTACAGTTAGTTATTATAATTAGTATACAAACTGAAATCATTTACTTCGACAGCATCATTTTAATATACTCTTAATACTTCTATATTTGCCAGGGCTATTACATCTTTCAGATGACGTCTTGTTTGTTTTAATGATTGTATTTATGTAATGTTAACGTTGTTATGATTGTTAGGTTTTTTTTGTTTTATCTGTCATATTACTAGTTGATAGAGTATATTTGTACTATAGATAGCTTTCTTAGACTGATAGTATTTTTTCATTGTTAGACTTTTACTTTCCTTGTGCATATTGTTTGTGTCTTTTGCAATGATCAGTTTTAATGCAGTTTTATTTTAAATAAAAATTGTTTTAGTTACTATAAGTTATATAGATCTTTAAAAATTCTTTCAATTTATTTTTCTTGCTATATATGTGTTTAATCATTTTTAACCAAATTCTCTGAATTCCATAATGTACATGAAGAGATAATGCGCTTGTTGTTTCTATAAACTTTTGACACTGCCGCTACAGGCGGAACACTCGTCATATTTATATAATTATGCTGGTAATAAAACTTATTTCATATTTAAACACTATTTATTACTTCACATCTTTCTTAAAACAAAACTCTAAACAAAGAACTGAGAAAAAACTAAAACAATTACAAATCATCTGTTAATTTATATAATGTTCTTTTTCTTTTTTTTTTCCATAGAGGATTGTCATAGAGTATTATATTATTGCATTCACAACATACTCCCACCTTTTGAGTTATGGTTTAACTCAAAACATTAAAAAATAGTATATTGTTAAAAGATTAATCAACAAATTTTTGTGGAAGCTTAATTTGTCTGCCACTTCTTGAATATGTCACAATTTTATTTTCTTTTGTCACATTATCTTCTTCCAGGTGTAGTTCATGTTCATTGGTTTTTGTCACTTTTGGTTTAATCTTTTCTTTTAATTGTTCTTGGATGGTTTCTTCTTGCATTTCAAGAGGATATAGTCTTTGTATTGGTCTCAATAAACTTCCAAAAGCAGTCTTCAATTGCACTAATCTACACACTCCATCTCTACTAATGATAGTCTTTTCTATCAGTCCTATTGGCCAATCAATTCTTTTTTTATTTTCAACTTCAATCAGTACTAATTCTCCAACTTTCAACTGTCTGCCGTTTTTCTTACTTTTTAAAGCTAATTGTCCTAAATACTCAATCCTAAATCTTTTTCGCAATGCTTCTCTCAGGTGTTGTCGATAACGTACTCTCTTGTTAAGACTTTTTGTATTTACATGGTCACAATCTGGAACTCCAATTTCTTTTAAGTCATGTAAAAACATATTTGGAGTAATAGCAGTTAGGTCTGAAGAAGTTTCAGATAAATATGTCAAAGGTCTAGAATTCATGATACTTTCACAATCACATAAGATTGTCTCCATTTCCTCATAATCCAATGACGTTTTGCCCAAGGTTTTGCGTAGCAACTGTTTCATGAGTCGGATGAGTCGCTCCCACCATCCGCCCCACCATGCAGCAGAGGGAGGGTTAAACCTCCAGTCAATTTGTTGACATGAGCTATATTTTAAGATAGCATTCCAATCTAGAATTTTAAATGCCTTTTCTGTACCTGTGAAATTGGTACCATTGTCACTATATATTATTGATGGTCTTCCTCGCCTTGCAATAAATCTTCTAAGTGTATCTATAAATGCTTCGACAGAAAGAAACTTTACTAACTCCAAATGAACAGCACGGTATACTGCACAAGTGAATATGCAGATCCAAACTTTACTGCCATCTCGTAGAAACAAAGGTCCCGCAAAATCAATTCCAACCACTTCAAATACTGCGGCATCTCGTACTCTACTTTCAGGTAAGGGTGGAGTGATTGTTTCTACATTTTTTGAATTATGTCTCTGACAAGGAATACATTTTTTCAAAGTATTACTTATTGTTTTTCTTCCTCTCAATATCCAATAGTTTTCTCTTAATAAACTTAAGAGACCTTGAACTCCCACATGACATGATCTCTTATGTATTGTAAGAATAAGAATATCTACAATGTCATGTTTTGATGGTAGAACAACAGGAAATTTAAAATTTTCCAAATCCTTTCTTTCTGTTAATTTTGTCTTTAGCCTTATAATACCATCAGCAGCCATAAATGGTGACAATGAAGCCAATTTAGGGTCCCTTATTCCTTCAAATGATTGCTGTTGAACAATTCTAATTATAAAATTGTTAGCTTCAATAATCTCCTTACATGACAAAACTTTACTCACACACCTTTCCTTCTTTGAGGGGTTACAATTATGAATAAATCTCAGCAACCATGCAAAAACACACACAATCTTATCAAAATCATTTGAAAAGTAATAAAACCAATCTTTTGGGTAATTATTACTTAAAAGTGAAGGTGTAGGTCCTTTCTTTTTTTCTAAAGAAATTAATTCTTCGTCAGGTTCAGGTTCATTTGATGGCCAGGTATCTTCAGGCAACTTCAACCATGACGGGCCCTCCCACCATCTGGAACTAATCAACCTGGAAACTGAACATCCTCTACTGGGCAAGTCTGCTGGATTCATAGTGCCGGGAATGTGCCGCCAAGATGTTCTGGAAGTGAGGCTGCAGATTTCTTCAACTCTATTTCTAACAAATACTCCCCAGTTTTCTTCTCTTTTAATCCAAGCTATTACTGTAGAAGAGTCACTCCAATAAAAAAATTTAATATTACATTCAAATTTGTTTTCATCTCTTAATTCTTGCACTACTGAAGAACCTAATCTAGCACCTATAGTAGCAGCCATTAGTTCAAGTCTGGGTATTGTCATCTTCTTTACAGGTGCTACACGTGACTTTGCCTGGATTAGCTGTAATTGAATACATGTACTAAGTTCAAAACGCATAAATACTGCTGTTGAGTACGCAAATTTGCTGGCATCACAAAATATGTGAACTGATACAGAAATGATTACGTCATCCACACCTTGTAGCCATCGTGGAATCTTCATCTCTTTTAATTGATCGAGTTCCTGAAACCATATATTGAATCGTTGTTTGATTTCTTCTGGTACTTCTTTGTCCCACCCACAATTATCTTTCCAGCATTCCTGCAATAATAACTTAGGGCATATGGAAATAGGACAAGTGAATCCAATAGGATCGAACAATCTGTGTGCAGTGGACAATATAACACGTTGTGTTACCAAGTTCTCTTCTAAATTTACTATTTTATGAAAACTCACAGAAATTGTGTCTTCTTTCTTGTCCCATGTGAGACCTAGGACTGAAGCCTCTGTCTTGTCTTCCAGACCAGGTTCAGTATATTCCCATCCTCGCAGCTCAAACTTTCCCAAAGAAAATATTTGTATTGCTTCTGAAATGAACTGTTTCAAATCCCTTTCATTATTTACACCTGTAACACAGTTATCAACATAGAAACTTTTAAACAACTTTTCTATTGTACATTTAGAAAATTGATTGTCTTCAGCACACTGTACTAAATACTTCTGCAGGTGGTAGTTGATGACGGCATTGAGCAAAAATGGACTACTTGAGACTCCAAAAACAACTCTTCTATGTCGGAAAATCTTGAGTGATCCATCTGTGTTTTGCCACAGAAATCTTAGGAAATCTCTGTCCTCTTCATACAAACTTATTTGCAAAAACGCCTTTTTTATGTCAGCGATAACTCCTATTTTATAAAGTCGAAAACGTAAAAGCAAAGCTGGTATTATTTCAATTAAGTTAATACCTATTTCCAAACACTGATTAAGGGAATAGTAACCCTTTTCTTTAGACGAGGCATCAAAAACCGGTCTTACTGCAGTGGTGCTGTTTTCTTTTATCACTGGTCTATGAGGTAAATAGTGACCTTCATCCCATTTGCTTATTGGGATTTCCTCAATAACACCATCTTCCAGCCAATCTGAAAACACATTGTTATATACATTATATAAACTTTCATTTGTTAGCTTTTTCACTGAGTTTTCAAGCCTTTTTTTTGCAAGATTGAAATTTCTTGGAACTTCTGGGTGGTCTTCGGACCAAGGTAATTTGACTTCATAGCGTCCTTCTTCATTTACTCTCACAGTTTCCAAAAATTGTGTTTGAACAGAATGTTCAATTTCTTGTTTGCTTCTGGTCTGTAGTGGGTCTTTTATACCTAAAACATCCATTTCCCACAGCTTGCATATTGAATTACTTTGTACAAACATAGAAAGTGCTGTCATAGAACTAAATTCTTTACTTTCTTGAAATTTTCCTGTCAAAACCCATCCTAAATGAGTTTCAAGGGCTATAATACCACAATCTAGAACCTCTTTTCTTCCAGTTAGAAGTTTCCCATATATGTCAGCCCCAATTAATATCTCAATTGGACTGTCTGCATCCTGAAACAATTTAATACCTCTTTCCATCAGTTCATCAGTCCATCTTCCTGGTTTCAAGGCAGGAACATAAGTACAAATATTTATTTCACTAAGTGCCTTGAAATTACAAGAATATGTTTTATCTATACTTTGTAGTCTGACTTTGTAGCATGCATGATTGCGAGGCTTAGTGACCTCTCCTCCAAACAGGCCATGTAATAATGTTTCTTCACCACAAGTGTCATATTTCATTTTTTCAACAGTCGATTTCCTTATGTATGACCTCTGGGATCCACTGTCAAAAAGTAAACGCACATTGAGTTCTTTTGTGTCACTAACAGCCTTGACAACAAGAGTTTGCATGTAAACCTGATTGCCATTCACATTGGACAAGGAATTCTCAAAATTGGGCTCAGCTTCTTTTTCCTCGCATTTAGGTTTAATGTTAGACCTATTAAAATTATTCTGCAACTTTGAACACATAAGTGGTACATGTTTTCCATTACAAATAATACATTTAACAATAGCTCTGCAATGTTTACTTAAATGTCCTACTTTTGTACAAGAAAAGCAACACCTTTTGCTAGTAAGAATATTCTGCCTTTCTTCTAAAGACATGTCCCTAGCTTTAAAACAGTTTTCACTTAAATGACCACCGTCACAAAACACACACATCGATAACTTCGTCTTATCTGTGCTTACTGTAGACGTATTTGATTTTACATTTACAAGGCCAGCTGCTGTAACATTGCTGGTAGGCCTTCTTGTATTTTTAATATGCTTATCTTTACTTGCAAAGTCTCTTTTATATGAACTCGTAGGATTATCACCTGTTGATACTTTTGTTTTTTGTAAACCAAATCCCTGTTTAGCTAAGTTTATTCTTTCTTCTCCCTCCACTTCAATTTTCAAAAAATTCATTAGGCTATCTAGCCTACTTTTACTTTCTGACGCGGTCTCGTCCTGTTGAGAGTTAGGCCTACTTCTCTGCCAAGCTATTAATAAATCCTCCCTGAGACAAGATTCTACTAATGGGAAGAGCATAGCAGCGTACTTCTCCTTTGTTACACCTAAAGTTTCTAAACACCTTAGTTTTGACTCAATTTGATCATAAAGTGAGGAAATAGTAATTTTACTTTCACTGCTATTTAATGTTATTACAATTTTCAAGATTTCTCTTATGTAAAACTCTACTAACAGGTCATCTTTGGCAAAGCGAGATTTTAAATGTTCAATAGCCTGTTCATAACTACGTCCACATGGGGGAAAACTCTCGACAATTTCCCTAGCCTTAGTATTAGGGATAGTCGCTTGCAGGAGATACTGATACTTGTCATCAGAATCAATACAGGGGTCTTCATGGATTTTCTTAAATTGGCCCCAAAACGGCAACCAATCACTAATATCACCACCAAACTTTTTAAACTCAAGTGTGGGTAACTTAAATTTACGTTTTTCTACATTCACACTAGTATCTGTCTTAGGCCTAGCCTTGTCAATAGCCTGTTCAACTAAATACTCAACTATTTTAAACTTGCCTGAGTATTCATCGGCAGATTCTACCTCATTTTCTAAAACTTCAGTAGATGCATTTTCATTTAGTAAAACTTCAATAATTTCTCGGTCTAAGACCTCCAATTGATTATGTTTTTCACGTAATAGCTCTAAATTAGCTTTTAACAAAATCACATCATCTTCATTTTTTATGGATTCTAATAATGTATTGTGTAAACGTGAAAATCCAGTTCTAAACAATTTTCTTTTCTTTTTCAGAGCATCCATTATAAAATACTTACTAATGGATCATAGATTTTAACTGTAACCAAATTATTATCCTGTCACGGTCGCCATATGTTGTTTCTATAAACTTTTGACACTGCCGCTACAGGCGGAACACTCGTCATATTTATATAATTATGCTGGTAATAAAACTTATTTCATATTTAAACACTATTTATTACTTCACATCTTTCTTAAAACAAAACTCTAAACAAAGAACTGAGAAAAAACTAAAACAATTACAAATCATCTGTTAATTTATATAATGTTCTTTTTCTTTTTTTTTTCCATAGAGGATTGTCATAGAGTATTATATTATTGCATTCACAACAGCGCTATTACTCATTTAACATTTTGAATCATTCAGTATATTAATTGGCAGCAATGATAGTTAAAGAATTCATCTACTAGCACTTAAAAATAGTTTTATTTCTCAAAAACAAACTCCATGATCATATAATTTTACTTAGAATGGGTTAGTTTTTTCACCTCTCTCAACATTATAGCTGATTATATAGAGCATAAAATTTGAGCATTTGTTTCCTAGAACTTGTATCTGACATTTGAAGTATAACTTTTAGACATTTATTGGAGTTAAAAATCAGTTGACCGACCTGTAAAATAATATAAACCATTATAGTTTAATGTTTAAACCCTGTTTTAGTATCTACCTTAATTGTTCAATGGTGTAACTTTAACATAGTTTTTTGATAAAACCTTTATTATCTAGGTAATTATCTAATTCTGTTAATTTCAGAAACATTATCTCAGCCAATACCTTCCAATATTATTCTGATGTAACAGTAGCTAAAAAGGTCTGTTTCATCTTAAACTTAATCAAAATAAGTATTCAAAATTGTATCTTCCATAACATACAGCTACTTTTAAATATTTAAGTGTTTCCTTAATAGAGTAGAACATCTTTAATGTATACTAATTAAGGTTCTATGTAATTTAGATTATTAGGCATCCCGTTTTAATGGAATAATCTTAATATTGTGAATGTACATAATTAAACGCCTGATGTAAAAATAAATTTACATTAAATTTTAAATTTACAAATGGTATAAACAAAATAAAAAAGTAATTTATTTGAGGGAAAATGAGGTAAAAGTTATTAAATATTAAATGTACATTTTTAATTTTCACAAAGCACAAGAGAAAAGTACTACTGTACTTGTAACATGCAGGTTCAGGGGATTCATTTTAACTACACAACAAGTGTTCACTTGTTTGAAAAACTTCTGTTAGCCTGTTGCCTTTCTTCTGAGTTGATTTCTTGAAATGTCAGTTGATTATTCACCTACTTCTCTCTCCGCCTGTATCATTGGGCTTATTCTCACAATAATGACCATTGGCTACAAAACAACAGCCTATTTCACAAAACTACACATTTTACAGTCTCAGCCTCACTTTCCAAAGCTAGCTGCTGTAAGGATTAAATGAAGACCAAATTAACAGGGTCCAGATTAATGTTGGTATATTGTTGTTACCTATGACTGCCTAATTTTCATATAACCTTCTTATTCATATAACCTGATAGTTTGTATTGTTTTCCTTATCGAACATTGTTTTTCAAAGTATGGTATTAAAGTTGTATATTGATGAGAATTAATTTTAAGGATGAATTCATGTAATAATACCTCATGCTTGTAGTTTCTGGACCAATTAGTTAGAACATAAATAATATACTATTTAGGTATAAATGCAAATTTAGTTTACTGACCTCCTTAGTTGTAACATGTTTGCAAGCCAAAATCTCTAAGATTTCAAGCTCCCTCAGATTTCTTTTCTAATAAAATCTTTTCCTAATAGTTATGCCTATTTGCATAACTTTTATCAGTTGTTTACAGTTCAACACTCTCAGGAAACATCTCTTTTTGTACATATTTATGCATTATTTAAGTGGCATGACAACGAAATTGGTCGTTTAAAAAGTGCAATAATCACTAGTAATAAATGTCTAGCCAATGCTCAGAATTCATGGACTATTTACATTGTGTCGTACCATTAGCCATAAAACTTATTTTATTTATACCATTATTTTAAAAATGAAATTTAAAAAATAGTAATGATTACTTATTGAAACAACTTGTCAAAAGCCACTACTTTACTGATGTTTATCAACAGAGTTTTTTGTCAACTTACTCTGTTTAAACTGATGTTTTTAAAACAACAAGTTCTAAATAATAGTTCATAAAGGTAGCATTCATAATGTAAGGACATAAACGGTTGGGAATTCATTGGGGAAGATAAGATGGAAAAATGAAGATAAGAACCTAATGCAGGATTTGGTGGGAAAACATACAGGTTATATCAGGTTAGCTAAGATTTGCTACAGTAATAATTACTAGTGCAAATATTTGAAATATTGAATTTCTACCATGTTAGTATATTTTCCATATTAGGTGAATGCTGGACCATCTGTATATTAAGACATAATAGCCTTTAGTAAGAAAAAAACTGTTAAATGAGTGTAAGAAAATTAGTAGTTTCAATCATTTTCTGAAAGTTTAGAAATTTATTACTTTGTTTTGTAAACAGATATTATATAGTATAAAAAATTACAATGTAACTTTTTCAAGAGTATATTATTGAGAGAGATAAAAGAAAATAATGTATGCTGTAAAGGAATTCAAAAATAAAATAGCAGTTCTAGAAAATTCTTAAAATTTGTAAAATCAGTGAGAATAAAATTTTAACTATATTTAAGGAATACATTGCCTGAATTAAACATCATAGGCCTGAAAAATCTAATTACTCTAATGTGCTTTGGAAGACAAAACAATATTAGAAATATATAATTGTTAAACACTTGTGGTAGTATTTTTATTGAAAAATTATAGCAAATTTTATGATTAGTGATAAAAAACCTAATTTTATGATTACTGATGAAATGCCTAATCTAGTTCTACTTTGTATTCTCAAATTGAGGACTATGTATAATTCTTTAAAGATCAATTAATTTCACAATAATCTTGTATCTATAATTTAATATTAATTTTATCTAATTTGGTGGTTTTAATTTAAATATAATTTAAGTACATTTCGATGACCATGTCACATTATCAAAGGGTCTTATTACAAAATTACAATCTAGAATACAATAATTTGCAAACTAGAATGACATAGTCAGTCCAGTTTGTAAGTTATTGTATTCTAAATTTTAATTTTTGTAATAAGAACCTCTCATTATCATGACATGGTCATCGAAATGTACATGAGGATTTATTCTTAGATAACTTATAATATTAGTTATTTTTGGGTTTTTTACAAATATTATTGTTGTAATAAATTTTACCAATGTGTTCTTGATATAGTATATAATTTAAGTAATAATCTGTAAAATCTCTGTACTTAAAAAGTCTGTATACATAATTTACAACACATTTTAAATATTAACTTAATTAATTGTTGTATATGTTTATTTTATATTTGTTTGACATCTTTAAATATTATTTCCCTTATTATTAAGTTAGCTTTTCACAATTGTAGTAGACCTGATAATTTTTACTCTGATCTCTCTACTCTAACTCCTGCCATGAAATGGGCTGGTGTTTCAAAAGATTGGTTGAATGGAAAGGAAATAGTGTGGTTAGGGTGAAAGACCCAGATTACTGAAAGCACAGCATTTAGTATTAAGATAGAAAACTCCAAAGATGGTTAACATGTACCTGAGACGTACATAAGGCTCTTTAGTTAATAAAACTGTATATAACATATTGTATATTAACATAATCAATACCTAATCCAATTTATTTTTGTATAGGAATTAATACTAGTCTTAAATTTAGTTTTTCAAACAAATATATCAGTTCTGAACTTTTCTTTTTTGAATAAAATTATTGTAGTTTTGCAAAGCTGAATTTTAAAACTGATATCTTTATCAGTCTGTTCTAACAGTTATTTAAATATTTAATATTGAATATAAATTAATAAATATTCTTGTATTTGAATAACATATGTTGTTTTAAATTATTAAACAAGAATATATATATATATATATATATATATATATATATATATATATATATATATATATATATATATATATATAAAACATATATATATATATATATATATATATATATATATATATATAATATATATATATATAATATATATATATATATTACTATTGTAAGTAATTTTATCCACCATTAAGTGCAATAATTTTACCTTGAGTGATGAGGCACCTTTCGGTCACTTGACCATTGTCGAATCACTGATATTTTTCTGGTGTAAATTTTCGGTCCGTGATATTGGTATTTGTTGACATTACATGCACTTTCTCTTGATCTGTGTGTATGATGTTTTTATATAGTATGTCTTCTGTATATGTTGTTTGTAGATTCATTAAATTGTTGTGTATGTTTTTATAAATGTGGTATTTTTCTAGTGAGTTTAGTTCTATTGGGTTATTATTTATTTCAAGTATGGTTAGGTTATTTTCGTAATTTGTTATTTCATGTTTATGTGATATTAGGTGTGCTGCAACATTTGATACTTTTGAATTTTTGTTTTTGAATGCTCTATAATGTTCTTCAAATCTTATTTTAAATGTTCTGGTTGTTTTTTCTATGTAAAAAGCATTACAGTTGTTGCATGTAATTTTGTAAATTCCTGATAGGTTATGTTTTTCTGAATTTGTTTTGTGGTTTGTGTTATTAAGATATTTTATTATTTTGTTGTTTGGTTTGTATGTTGGAGTGTAGTATTCTTTGTTGTATATATTTGTTATTTTTTCTATTTTGTTATTGGTGTATTTATATTTTAGGTAGATTTTTTTATTTTCATTGTTTTTGTGTTCCGGTTGTAGTGTTGTGTTGAGGTTAGGTTTTTTTGTGAATTTATTGTATATATTTTTTATAATGTGTTTGTTGTATCCATTTTCTATTGCTATTTTTGTAATGTTATCTAATTCTTCATTTAATTTTTGTTTGTTATCCTGTGTGTATTTTATTGCTTTATTTATCATGTTACTCAGGGTGTCTAGTGACAGGGAAAACCTGGAAAAGTCAGGGAATTTTAAGATTCTGGAAAATTCAGGGAAAAGTCAGGGAAAATTTTAAAAAATCGGGAAAATATTTATTTTGATTAGAAACAAAACTAGTGGCCATTGCTCTGGAATATTTGGTATTGTAAGCCAGCGGTTTAGGGGCAGGGCAGTCAAGAAATAACACTTCTTTATTTAGATGCCCATTATTTATTTGATAAGCCCGTTGCTATGACTTCAGGACTTATGTCAATAAATATTAAACGTGTCGAGTTGGTACAGCTGGGAGGTTTTAGCCTGGACCGTGGCCTTGGGGTGCACAGTGGTTCTGTTATCATATGGACAGGGGGGGATAACAGATAACTCAGTCTGTTTCTGACCACACAGAAAGCTGTGTAAACATTCGTAGCCAGCTATTTGTCTAGGCTCATGATAGTATGTGTTTTATTTGACGGTGATTATTTGTACACTGTTTATTTCAACATGGAAGGTTCCAGTTTTCATTGCCGTAGCGGGCAAGCGCATCATGCAGATGTCGTCATTACCTCCCCTCCTTCCTTAGGATAAATATAAACTAAAAGATGAAGTGACTGAAGCAGAGATTATATGGTGCGTGAATTTAGTAATGCAACACTTCTTTACGCAATGCAGAAGGTAGTGTGTGCCTCTTTCTAAGGATGTTCCCTGATAGCACCATTGCACAGAACATGAGATTGGGGAAAGATAAAATTTCCTATAGTGTTGTATTCGGTTTATCAAATTATATTAAAGACCTGTTACTGACATCATTAAATTCAAATTCTAACTATGTAATTGGCTTTGATGAAAGTTTAAACAAAATATCACAAAGAGCCGAAATGGATTTGACTGTTAGGTATTGGCATGCAGAGACAGATGAAGTGAAAGCTCGATATTTTAGTTCTGTGTTCCTTACAGACACAAAAGCAAAAGAGTTACTCAATTCGTTCTGCAAAGTCTGGATTTATCCAAGATCCTTTAGATATCAATGGATGGGCCCAATGTAAACTGGGCTTTCTATAGACATCTAAAAGAGGAAAAGTCAGGGAAAACTCAGGGAATTTCTTCAAGCTATTTTACAAGACACCCTGGAAAAGTCAGGGAAAACTCAGGGAATTTCTTCAAGCTATTTTACTAGACACCCTGTTACTGTAAGTGTTAATTTTGTGTGTCCAGGGGTGGTTAGATTTGTAGTGTATTGTGGTGTTGTTGGATGTAGGTTTCCTGTATACTGTAGTTTCTATTTTATTATCATTTATATTTAAAGTGATGTCGAGAAAGTTGATTGTTCTATTTGTTTCTGTTTCAACGGTGAATTGTATGTTTTCGTTGTATGTATTTAGTTTGTTTAATATTATGATGTGTTCGTTGTGAATGGTAGGTTGGTATATTACAAGTATATCGTCTACATACCTTGTCCATAGTGAAATATTGTGTGTGTTTATTATAGGTTTAATTATTATTTGTTCAAAGTGTTGTAAATATATTTCTGACATGACAGATGATATGGGTGAACCCATGGGGAGTCCAGTTGTTTATTTATAATATTTATTGTTAAATTGGAAGTAATTTTGGTTACATATGTGTTTGGTTAGCGTAATGATACTATCTATTATGTTTCTTTTTTCGTTATTGTGTATTAGTTTGTTTTTTATTATTTCTATGGTTTCTTCTATTGGGATACTAGGGTACATGTTAGTTATGTCATAACTTATTATTTTTGTGTTGCTGTTTGTTTTTATCGTTTTTATTTTATTAATTAATTCGTATCCATTTTTTATATTGTATGTGTTGTTGATATGTATTTTAGATCTTATGATTTTGTCTAGTATTTTTGCGATTATGTAAGATGGTGCTGTTGTGAAATTTATTAGTGGTCTAAATGGTGTGTTGGGTTTGTGGACTTTAGGTATCCCTGATAATATTGGATGCGCATGGTTTGAATGGGTATAGTCTTGTGTGGTATTTTAATTTATTGTTATAGTTTAGGGTATTTCGGTGAGTGACTATTAAGTTTTTTATTGTAATAAGGTATTTGCTAGTTGGGTCTGGGATTTGTTCGTATTTATTTTCTTTTATGTAGTTAGTCATTGAATCGATGTATTTGGTATTTTCTATTATTACTGGTGTATTTGTTTTATCTGATTTTAATATTAAGTAGTCGTTGTAATATATACTTGTAATATACCAACCTACCATTCACAACGAATACATCATAATATTAAACAAACTAAATACATACAACAAAAACATACAATTCACCGTTGAAACAGAAACAAATAGAACAATCAACTTTCTCGACATCACTTTAAATATAAATGATAATAAAATAGAAACTACAGTATACAGGAAACCTACATCCAACAACACCACAATACACTACAAATCTAACCACCCCTGGACACACAAAATTAACACTTACAGTAACATGATAAATAAAGCAATAAAATTACACAGGATAACAAACAAAAATTAAATGAAGAATTAGATAACATTACAAAAATAGCAATAGAAAATGGATACAACAAACACATTATAAAAAATATATACAATAAATTCACAAAAAACCTAACCTCAACACAACACTACAACCGGAACACAAAAACAATGAAAATAAAAAAATCTACCTAAAATATAAATACACCAATAACAAAATAGAAAAAATAACAAATATATACACAAAGAATACTACACTCCAACATACAAACCAAACAACAAAATAATAAAATATCTTAATAACACAAACCACAAAACAAATTCAGAAAAACATAACCTATCAGGAATTTACAAAATTACATGCAACAACTGTAACGCTTTTTACATAGGAAAAACAACCAGAACATTTAAAATAAGATTTGAAGAACATTATAGAGCATTCAAAAACAAAAATTCAAAAGTATCAAATGTTGCAGCACACCTAATATCACATAAACATGAAATAATAAATTACGAAAATAACCTAACCATACTTGAAATAAATAATAACCCAATAGCACTAAACTCACTAGAAAAATACCACATCTACAAAAACATACACAACAATTTAATGAATCTACAAACAACATATACAGAAGACATACTATATAAAAACATCATACACACAGATCAAGAGAAAGTGCGTGTAACGTCAACAAATACCAATATCACGGACCGAACATCTACACCAGAAAAATATCAGTGATTCGACAATGGTCAAGTGACCGAAAGGTGCCTCATCACTCAAGGTAAAATTATTGCACTTAATGGTGGATAAAATTACTTACAATAGTAATATATTAACTTATAAAGTCAGTGCAACGGAAAAACAATGGATAACGTAAAATATCAAGAATATATATATACACACACACATTTAACTTCTATATACAAAATATTTACAAACCCCTCTCGTGACATGTTTATATATTTTTGTGATCGTAACACTAGATCAGTGGATGAGATCTGATACATACACATGGAAGGTGTTAAGGGATATTTTATTTAACATGTCCTAATTCCTTCTTTATGAACACAATAATTTATTTATGTACAAGAAAATTATTTTGTGTATAAATGTTCCAAGATTATATATTAATAGATATATTCATTTTATTTACTAATTAGGGATTTATTGTAAGGATGAATATATGTAATTAGGTATATTATCTGTCAACAAAAATGAATCTACATATTTTATGATTACTTGCAAATACGATGTGTAAGTAGTTGATACAAATATTATGTCTAATAATAACAGTCAATTGTTAAAAATCAATATATCTGTTATTAACTCAAAGCCAATATAGCATACAGAAGAATTACTGTTTCACATTTTATTTTAAAGCTAATTTCAACTATTAATTTTATTTCACTACAAATCGTTTATGGCCTAAAAATTAACTTAGATTTAAGATTCAATCAATAAGTCTTTTGAACTAATCTCTTTAAATTAAAAAAAGATTCAAATAAGTCGATAAAATGAAAGTAGGAAATAAGTAAAAACATTAATTACTTTTAGAGCAATAATGTAGTTTTTTTACTGCCAACAACCGGCTTTTCAATCTTAACAATGTGCCATAACAATCTTTCAGATCTAATTTTAAACTGAAAATATTTTTCTGTGTTCAGTCTACATCTGAAACAGACTTTTTACTGCTAGCTCGGAATTTGTCATAAATAATAAAGGTTTCATTTTTTGAAATCTCTAATTAAATTTTAATTCTTACATGTTTTTAAACATTAAAAAATTTTAACAAACATTTTTCCGGAAATTGTATATTTTTTTACAATATAATAAGATTCAAAATATTTCTTAGATATGATAAATTTGGAAGTATTCTTCTGGGTGTATTCTTAATACACAGAATGCAAAAAACTCACAGGTACGCTCCTTGAATAATGAGTGTCAAATGGGTTCTGAGAATTCATGACAACACTTCCATACAGACTTCATAAATTTGTTGCTATGATAACAAATTGCTGACAAGTACCAAGTGACCGAATATGATAAAAGCTCTGTTTTAAGTTAATACCATGTCTACATTATCCAATACTGTAGTTGATTTTTTCAAACTCTAGCAAGATACAGTTAGATGCAAAACTTTTAAATACAAGATATCACAAGAGATATACTTTTTTTAATATTTTGTAAAACGTGTGCATAGAATTAAAGTTGATAATGTTATATAATTATTTACAAATTTATTCATCTAATATTTGGAGATACTGTAACCAGCTTTTTTTGTTTGTTTATTTTTTATATATATTTATATTTTATTACAGTAATTTCTTCTTGGTTAGAGTAAATTATGTATGAAAAATAAACATATGTATAAAATATTATAAGAAGTAAAATTACAATGTGTTCTGACATTTAAAACAAATGATTTTATAATGTATTAGCTTGTACTGTTTTTATTAATGATTTATTACCTCTATTATTTGTAGAAATTGTTATTTTTACTTTGATTTTTCAAAAAGCTTAAAACTTTGTAGTTTTCATTGGACTAATTTTTGATACATATTAACTTGTTTCAAAAATTTTATTGTTATGTGTTTTTGTAATACTTTATCATCTAGCAATTACTTAAGGTAACATGTGCAATTCTTTTTAGCTCAATTTTTTGTAGTTTCCTATGTACTGTAGTTGCTTTACAACTATGAAGATATTATACTTGTATATTTGCTTATGAAATCTACCATGTTTTGAATTTTTCAAATTATATGAAATAATGTAAAAATTTGATAGCCTATGTATCCAAGTTGTATATTGTTTTTATGTATGTTAGTTATAATATAAAACAACTTTCTTATATGTTATTTCTTCATATATTTGTATTGAATGATAAAATACACAAATTTATATCTTAATTTTTTTTGTAAGTAATTCTGAAACCAAATTACTGATATCTAAAATTTAAAAACTGAAGTCAGAATTGTGTAAGATATGAAATCCTTGATGTTCAACACTTCTTACTGGGGCCATTTCTACTCAGTGTAGATTCAAATGTGTATTGTCTTCGTTTGATGATAAAAAAAAAAACAAGAAAAACATGAAAGAGTGTTGAACTGGCTCCAATCTCAAACATTTGAGCAATGCTGATTGATAATTCTAAGAAGTACAGTAGAGCCCCACTCAACCAAAATAAAGGGGGGGCAGCTGTATCGGATAATGAATTTTTTGGTTAACCCATGACTGTTTTAAAATGGCATAAGGGGGGTTGAGGAAATAAATATCAGTAAAGAATGATTTCTGTAGGATTTTTTAAATTGGATTTTACATGTGTTTTTAAAACGATGTTTACGTTAGTTACAATGTATTAAATTCACACTTATATACTGCAGTTAACAATTTCAAAAAACTTCATGGTTTTTCTTGTTTTTTTGTTTGTGTTTCAAATTGTTCCCAACCTGTGATGTCCCATCTTCTTCTTAATAACAGAACATCAACACCTGAACAAGGTGTTGATTTTTTGCATTGTTCAACAAACTTGGGGGCAATGTAAAATTACAAAATCTAATGTAGTTTCTGATTGTTATTAGCACCAGTATACTACATGCTTCATGTTCACAGACTTTGGATCTTCATTGATATTTCTTAGTTCGCGATTCTCCTGAATAGGTTAGTGACATTTGGAGGAAGGAAGTGAACAACGGTATCACCACTTTTTAATCTACTGAGATGTATGGGTGCCTTATCAATTAATAAGATAGCTTTTTGGGCAAATCTTTTCCAGCTAAAATCTCAACTTTCGACACAAATAGATAATTAAAAAACCATTCTTCAAATAGTTCAGAAGATATTCACGCTTTTTTTGTGTTCTGTAAGAAACTGGTAAAGCATTTGGCTTAATATCCTTTAATGCACATGTTTTTTTTTAAATTTCCGACACAAGTATATAACCTCCTATGGCATTTTGAGCAAAAACAACTATTTATTATTTTTTTCATTTTGTGACTTGGGCAGCCGTTTCACTGAGGGGTTACTGAAACACATCAGCAGGGATATGGTTAGGAGGGGTAACTATAAATGGTGGCATGGTTACGCTACTCACAATGGTGATGAGTTATGTATCGTTTACATATTACTGTAGGTACTTTCCCATTTCCCTTCGCTATGTCTTTCGGTTAACAGGGGTTCTACTGTACTGCAAACCTGGCAGCTACCTGACTACAGTCAGTTCAGAGTGTGTTTGCAGCAGATGTAAACACTATCACAAGGCGAAGATGTGCATGGGACGGTAAGCTATGAGCCCAGTTCACAATCATGCATCGCACTTAGGGCTTTGTCTTATACTGGTACAATTAATCATTCGAAAAAGATAATTGTAGCCTAGTAAAAGTGATAAGACTATTCAATAATTTATGCTACAAGTTTTTAGGCCAACAGACCTCTCAGAAAAGTATCTTTACTGGAACAGAGTGATTTATCTGTCCAAACCTTTGATTTTGTACGGCCGGCATTGACTCATGTTTTGTCCAAATATATCGTACGACCTTCCTCGCGATAGGCTTTTATTTTTCTCAAGTAATTTCTTCTCCATAGAATAATACCTTCTTTGTCCAACAGTATATTTTTACGGTTACATTTCTCATACCTGAAGTTAAGTTTTTTTAGTATGTGAAACAAAGTGGTTCGTCTTAGGTTAGGTAAGCCTAACTGTTTATCGGTATTATACATGTATAGTACTTTATTTACAATCGGAAGTTCATTTTTTTTTTAAACTCATTTACTTTTCTCCTTATAGCTGTTTTTAAAAAGTAATCCGTGTTATTAAAAATAGTTTTGGTTTTGGGCTTCATTTTAGCAGGAGACTTGTGTGTACCTGTTTCTTTTTTTTGTTTAAGGATTGAAAAAAAACACTTCGAGCAGAAACTTCTCCAGATATCGTTACTTTCTGCGCAATGTCTCTGATATGGCATTCTGGATTTTCATCCTTTAAACTTTTATAAAGAGTGAACATCACTTGTCCATGTTTATTTTTTTTTTAATGGGTGATGACATTGCTTAAAACTTAATCCTTAAAATTCAACAGCACCACAAACACAAATGTAACAAACAACGATCGTAAATTTCCATGGTCACTCACAACTAAAAAATGTCAGGCACAATAAACAGACGAGAAAATGTAACCCTGGACGTTTCTTGACTAACTGTTAATCAGGCGGCAGGACATTTCATTTTGGACACGTGGTCACTCAGCCAATAGGATTGCCGAAATCGTAATGTTCACATGAACAGTTCACCACTCGCTGCTGTAAACATATTCTGAATAGACAGTATAAAAGAGCAACTGGTTGAGTTTTGAGGAGGCTGCCTCTCTGAGATGTACATTCCGTCAAAGCTTAACAAGAATGGGATAAAGATTGTTATGCGCTGTGATAGTGACAAAAAGTATATGGTAGATGCTTTGCCATACCTAGGTAAAGTGACTTGTCCACCCAAAGTTGCTGCTGGTACTTATGTTGGTGAACAGACAATTATTACTGTAAAGGGATCAAATTGAAACATTACCATAGACACTCGTTCAACACCTTTTGAAGCACAGACTGACAACAGTAGGCACACTAACAACAAACAAACCCAAGCTACCAGCCCAGGCTACTAAAAATAAATTTTTTAATTGGAAATGCCCTACTTCTTTGTTATCATTTCATGAGGACATGACAGTTGTTTCGTACAAGCCAAACAATGACAAACTTCTACTACTTGTGTGTAGCATGCATGATGAAGGCACCATCAATGACAGAACAAACAAGGAGGTCAGATATAGTTGGTGTTTACAATAACACCAAAGGTGGTATCAATTAATTTGACTAAATGTGCTAGAACATGAACCATAATCTCAATACCAAAAGATGGCCCATACGTGTTTTTTATAATATGAGAAACATTGGTACGATAAACACTTATATTATATAAGAACATAATTTATTTTCACAAACCAGACACCCCTTTCTATAATCAACTCTGCTGACACTTCATAGAGAAACCTGGCAACGCCGGACTCTAGCTACAGAGGCAACCAAAAATGAACATTGAATTGAGGACTTCAATCAGAAGACTTATCAGAGTAGCTGAAGAACCTGTCTTAGTAAATGAAGACCAACTAGGCTCTAGCAAATACTGCAGTTACTCCTAATACTCAAAACGAAGATTCACAGCAACTTATTACAAGTCTAGCAAGACTATTTGTCATGAATACTCCATGAAGAGCTGTCCGGGATGTTTGTAATAAAACAGGATTGTAAACTAAATTCATTAAATAAGAAATGTAAATTAAAACTATCTAATACTATTTTCTTCATGGTAACCTCAGATGTATAAGCCACTAAAAATAAGTGAGTAAAATTTATGCATATTGTGACAGTCTACCTACCCAGCGCACGCAGACTCCTCCTCTTAGCCATTGTTTTCCTCTGAATCAACGCTTAACTGTAGACAGCTGACGCAGGTAAAATTTGAAACAAGCATATCTGACACGACCTGTACCGCTGCTTCCCAAATTTTATTAGAGAACCAGTCTCACTGGACTTTTATTTTAAAAACCTAACTTACTGATATTTAGCCCTTTGAGTCACTATACTGGGTGTGGCTTATACTGAGTGAGTCACTTATAAGTCACTGGAATATTTTATTTAAAGGCATCGCACAGCATATTAACCGGATTGTAGAATTATTTAAGAAATTTATTTAGGGAGAAATAAATTTAACTCTTAGTTGTAAGTTAGTAAAAACCATCGATTTTTATATATCTAAGGTATCAACTAGTGCAGAAATTTTACTTCTTTTTTAATTATATATAACAAAAATATTAAAAAATTCTCAAATAATTAAGAGTATTTACCAATAATTTTAATATGTATCGTTAAGTATTTTCTAATCAGTAATACATTTAACAACTCAATAATCCAACCTGTAACGACATCATGAACAAAATATATAATAACCTCCAAAAATATCCTATATTGAACAAAAGTTTTTTTTTTAATTTCCTTCTTTTTACTTATGTGGTGCTATTTATCTTTCATTAGTTTTTAATAATTATTCATATATTTTATTTCAAATTTATAATCAAATCTTATCTTTAATTTACATTTAATTAAAAAATATTTTCAAACATTCGCAAATTATTTAATCTTGTGTTAACCAAACATATTTTTATCTACTTTTATCTTTTTTAAATTTATTTCCTTCAAAATTGAATTTTTAAAATTTTTTACCCAAGTTTTTTTTTATAAATTTATCCACTTTCAAAATTAATTTACTGAATTAATTTCTGTTAATTATATCTTGTTATCAAAACATTACACATAAACAAAATTCTTTTGTAAAAAACCATATAAATTTTATATAAAAGATACATGAAATATTAACATTTTAAAAAGTAACAGACTTATAAATCTAAACATGTTCATATGTCAAATGAGAAATAATTTTCGTATTGTTATAAATTTCAACTTATTTCCTTTAATAATTTCAGTTATTTGTCATTAAAAAAGTTTTAAAATCAATTAAAATTTTCTATTTTTTAGACTACTTCATATTTAATTAAAATTTATTTTGAAAGTAAGAAAAATATGAATTTAAACTTTTTCTTCTTATAATTGATTTAAAATTTTAAAAAACTCAAGCTCGTTATTCTTGCCTAATTTTTCTCTAATAAATTTATAAAGTTTGCTTTGCTAAAATTTCACTAAACTTTTTACCTTCATTTAAATGTTCTTGATATTTAATTTGGTGTTACAAAACCACTTTACACCTACTTACTTCCAATTCATTTTGCATTTAAACTTATATTTATAATTTAGCATTCATGTAACAATGCGCTACACATATTTTTTAAAATTTAGAAAACAGAATGCACTTTGAACACCGCTGTTAATTGATAAATTTTAGGGAGTATACCCCTAAAACTTACTCCGGGAAAACACGAATTCTGCATTTCGCCATCACCACTTGCCTTTAGCCGCACATCATCTATTTATCACTCATAATTTATAAACAATTCTGAGCCTGACATTTCACCTTCTTCCATGTTGTTTCCAGACTGCCTTAACCTTGGTTAGCGTCCCTTCTGCTTGTGGTTCTTGATATCCCTTACTCTGCACTTCTTACAACGGAGAAATTACATCACGTCTCTTTTAAAATGACTTTACTTTTAGGTTTTAAGTAGAGAAAAAACATTTCAAATTATTCTTTTACTATAATTATTCAAAATTAAAATGTTAAAATTTTTTATTTCTCTTATTATACGTTTCTTCTTGTTTTTAACGTTATAATGTGTACCCATAAGTGAATAAGGAATACTGGCATCTCTCTAAGGTTAAGATCATGAATCATAAATGGCAAAGTAGATACAACTTAAAAAACTCAATTACTGATAGTAATTTCAGTTTAAATTATTAATGTTGTATAACTGTCAGAAATGTTAGCTTTCCTCAACATGTTTTTCACTATGCAGACTACTTCACTCTCAAAGTTTAACTTTTTCGTAACTGTATTATTATCACTGTGTTCGCCTTCATAATCATCATCAATAAAGTGATACATTTCACACACACCCCAGACTTCCAAGAATATGCTAAACTAAACAGAGACTACAAATACTGTCTCATTAAAGAATTTGCACTAAAGCATTTATGGATCTAAGTAACAGTCAATAAGGAAATTAAATGCATAATATGGAAATATTTCAATTATTATTTATTCTTCACATAGTTACCATTTAATTATTACATATGTACCACGTGAATAACTATCGACTGAATATCTGTAAAACATAGACTGCTACATAAATTAAAACCTGATAGAGGAAACAGATACAATGGCCAAACTCTTTATACAAAATGCTTGTAAACAAAACAAATCAATTCTCTATGATTTGATTTATTAATTTTTTAATATAATAACTCTTTTAATTGTTTTATATGTTCAAAATTATATTATTTTTTTGACTGTAGTAAATAAACAAATATTCTTTGAGCTTAGCTTGTGAGGTTATGTTAAAAATAAATAAAAACGTACACAAAACTCACAAATTAATCATTTATTTACTAATACGTGTTTCAATGACCAAGTCATCATCATCAGTAAGTCTTACTACTACAAACTCTAACTAACAACAAGGGTGAAAGTAAGGTTACACTTTCGTATTTATACACAGTGGCGTTGCCACGCCCACTTGTCAAAACAACAGTTAACAAGCCAGAATAAAACTTAAAGTATTGCTTTTTCTCGATATTAAAAAGCATTTCTTGAATAGAAAAAGAGGAGTGTTTACCATTTTTAGATGTTTTAACGTTTATAGAAAACCAACTCACACAAGCAGATTTATTACCAGTGATTCATTTCACACAATATCACATAAAAAAGCAGCTTTCAATTGTATGGTGCATTGTTTAATTAATTTGCCTTTATCAGAGGAAAATTATAAAAATGAGCTGAAATACATTTATAGTGTGGCAAGGTTCAATGGATACAGTAATGTGTATATAGATGAAATTCACAAAAAAATGAAAAATAAGACAATAAGAAATCAGAGAAGCACGTTAATAAGAGATTTAAAGGGGGGGAAATGGTTAAAAATAACACACCATCTACCACTGTCTAATAAAATTAGAAAATGCCTAGGAAAATATAGTAATTTGAACGTTACAATTGCCACTGCAAATAACCTAAAGAAGTTGTTAGGGAACCATAAGGACGCCATACCTAATGAAGAAAAGTCAGGAATCTACTGCCTGAAGTGTAGCGAGTGTCCTCGGAAATATATAGGCCAAACAAAAAGAAATATTAAAACTAGGGCTGAAGAACATTTTTCCCACAATAAATATAATAGACAAGAAAAATTTGTGATGGCGAAACATTGTTTAGAGGAAGAGCACGAATTTAAAGTAGACGATGTAACCCTGCTAAAAAACGTTGTTAAGTGTAGCGAATTGGATGCATGGGAAACTTTGTATATTAATAGGAATAAAAATAATATTGTAAACAATGAGTCAGGCCCTATTCAAAATTCTATATTATTGTAATTAGCGTGACACAAAAGGAGGGGGGGAAAGGTTACAGTAACTTTTAGGTTAAATATTTTGTCATAATAATAAAGTGTAATATTAATTATCTATTTTGTTTATATGTAATTATGTTGTATGTTACAAATTTTATTGTAATTATTGAGTTAGGTACAAAATTTCTATTTGATGTATCATGTTTAAAGTAGGGTTAATAACTGTTGTTTTGACAAGTGGGCGTGGCAACACCTACTGTATAAATACGGAAGTGTAACCTTACTTTCACCCTAAGTCCCACATGAATAAATAAACATACCCCAGCATAAAACCTGATCTGTCCCACCCAATAAAACATCCTGCCATTGCAGAATCCTCTTCTTAGATCCAGCCCGAACCAAAAATGCCCTGATGCCATATTCCTACCCACAGCCATTGTCGCGTGACAGACGCTGCATAACCTCGGGGGCCACCAAACCCCCTCCTTCTCTGACTGACTGATTGACTTTCACCCTAGTTGTAAGTTAGAGTTTGTAGTAGTAAAACTCACTGATGATGATGACTTGGTCATTGAAATGCATACGAGAAATAAATGATTAATTTGTGAGTTTTGTGTATGTTTTTATTTATTTTTTGTAATAAATATTTTAGCACATTGATTGTAGATCAATTCAATTTGAAGGATATCAACAGTTTTCTTTGTTTTTCTGAACTGTAACTCTTGGTGATACATATTTTATTTATAAGTACATTTCTGGTAATGATTTAAAAAGCTAGTTATCTCATCTGTATGTTTTTTCCTACACATGATATTATGTTATTATTAATACTTTTACCAAGAAGTCAATGCTTATGTAGTGTAAACTGTAAAATTAGACACTGAACAATATCTGAGAATAGTATGTTTTTTTTTAAAAAAGAAGGGCATAAAAACAACATCAGTTTTGTATGCAGAAAAAATATATAAATAAAGAAGAGTTACAATATGTACATTACTTATTACACTTTGACATTACTTGTGACCAGACTTTTTGTTAACTAAAGGTTGATAAATTGTTAACTTACAATTGAAGGAAACATTTTGATCTTACAACTTCTTCAGCCTCAGAAGTCGCAAGACGAAAACATTTCCTCCAAGTGTAAGCTAACAATTTAACAACCTTTAGTTAACAAAAAGTCTGGTCGCAAGTAATATCAAAGTGTGATAAGTAATTAACAACCAGCTAGTCATGAACAGCAACAAGTTTTCAAATATGTACATATTGTAAATATTTAGTTATTATTTATTTACTATGTAAAGCCATTTCTTGAGAGTAAAAGAAGACAAAGTTTTATCAAAAATTTTTTCAATTATTTTGTAGAGTGCATGGAGCATGTTTGACATTGACCAGTTGAATTCAACTGGCAAATAATGGCATCATCAAAAGTGATTGCTATAAATCCAGTGGTAAAATATCACTATGTTTTGTCTTCTTCATATCATTTATACATTTCTATAGAACAATCAGTTTTATCCTCCTGCCATTTAACCCCTGTAATATATGCCATATCCTGCATCTTCAAGCCCAGTAAAACCCCTCTTATCCGAAATAATAAGGAAAGAACCCTTTTGGATAAGCAATGGTATATTTCTTCAAGTAAAACACATAAAACCTGTTTACTATAAATCTTACAGTTGTATTTTCTAACAAAACAACAACCTCAAACTCCCTCCCTCCGTTCAGGATATTTACCATGTTGGCATATGAATCACAGGACAGGCCGATTTAGCCAGCTGGGTCATCAACCACAGGGGTTTCTGGCATATTTAGGGAATATTGCCATACTAGGCCAGCATTTCTGTTAAGCAAAGTTCAGATAAGAGGGGTTTTATTTGTAACACTCTTAAAAATAAAGTGTTACATATAAATCCATTTATATATTTAATTTTTATTTAATAATTATATCGTCCCAATATAAAAGAAAATTTTTGTTTTAATGGTGCACATTTGTGAATCCAGCGTAGGTAGTTAGCGCTCCTAGCGGGCGAAATTGAAAAATATCGTACAAGATAGTAACTTAAGATAATTAAGCACATCACGCCATGTGACGTAAGCATGAGGCGATACCTGTGAACCAATCAGAATTTCATATATATAAATGAGGGTGGGAGTTTGTTTGAAAATTTCAGTTAGCGCGTCCTTGCAACGACCCCACTTCACTAAAAGTCTTCGAACGAGACGGACGTGATGGCATTTTCGGACATAACTTAGAAATTTGTAAGCTTAGAGTATTCAAAATTTAAGATGTCAAGGCTGGTACCAAATTTTATAAACGCAACTAAAGAAGAAGTCAGAAGCGATTATTTAAATGTTTCAAATAAGTAAAAGTTTATATCATTTTTGTTTAAGAACGCTGATTGCAAGATCAATATGTTAAGTGTTGTGTACAAAGCGATGTGCAGTATTTAATGATATATGTTATAGTGTTTTACAAGTAATGTGCACAACCAGGTACGTTTTAGATAATAATAAAGAAAATGTGTTTTAATGTTAACTAAGTTGAATTTTAATTGATAAATGATTAACACATGAACGGTAGAAATCGCCTTTGAATATTCATTTCTAAAATTAAATCGGAAAACTTGAGTTACTACCTTCTCGATATATGTAAATTTGAAAAGTTAACAAGTAATTAAAATATGTATGGAATAGTTAGCAGTAATTAAAGGTTAATTACTCGACACATGGTGTCATTTGTTTTTTTGTAATTTGTCATTAATTAATAAATTGTTTAACTTTGTATTTTAAAACTTTCAATTCTTATTTCACAAGTAACCTAGTTCTAGCTTCAAGATATGAAGACTGCTGCAGACAGACAGTACTTGCCTGAGCTGTAACGTTAGAACTAGAAGTCCAGGTAAGTAAAATTAAATATGTTGGTAATAAGCAAAATATCACATTTCAAATAAAAGTAATACTTACCCCCAGTAAAAAGGGCTAGTACGTTACATATTGTACTAGAATGATACATCCACCATGTTTAAAAACGTATGTATGCTTTTATGAATGTTCAACCAAAATTTTTATTTAAGAAATGCATGTAGTATTTGGTCTAAAAATTAAGTAATTGTTTTACAAAACTATTGAAAAGGTTGTAAATAAATTCTAAACATTACACTTTTTGAAAAAATCTTGTTTTGTAACTTACATTTAAAATTAAGTTGATAAATCTCTTTGAAACTAATTTTACTGTCAAATATTAAAATGAGAATTATAGATAACTCTTACAATTTGTATGTGTCAATAATGATTTAAAGAAATAATCCTACTTCTTATTTATTAGTTACTAATTTATGTAGTTTATTTTCCTTTCTCTCTGCTAAATTAATTTTAGTAGTTTAATATAAAATGTCTCACCCAGAGACCAGGTACATTATTTATTTTGTCTTAATAAAAATAAAACTTATTGCTAAATATTATTTTGAGTTTCAACATCATAAAATATGAAGGGACATTATCTATTTATTGAACTGTAAATGATATATTGTGCATATATAGAATGTGTAAAATGTGATCAAAAAAAATGTTTTTATTTATTTCCACACTAGGTTAGTTATACTACATTATAATATGTGCTTAAAATACTTAAATGTATGAAACAATAAATACATATACTCGTATAAAAACAACAATATTTTAACAGTATTGCAATTACAACAAAATTTTACCACCAAAATCACTTACTGTTAGACTATATTACACAAAGTATTATACAGCAAGTGTACGTTTAAAATCTATCTAGAGAAATATATATCTAAAGATGTAAAGTAGCAGTAACTATACCTCATAATTTTAAGAAAAATTAACATCGTTTTTAATCGTAACAAAATTCAAGTTAGTGTATCATTCCTACGTTGATAAAATACCTAATTGACATGTTTTGTTAAAATGTGAACCTCTATCTCTACTTTTTTGTGGTAATTCATAACTCATTCAAATGCATTAACTCCATTTCTTGAAGATTTTGTTTGAAAGGTTTTTATTCCTTATATTTTTAGCTGGGTTTTTAAATACATATTGCCACCAAAATTGTTAATTGCATATATAAAATATTCATTTCCATCTTAAACATTTCTTACTAAGCATTACATCGTTAAATATTTAAAATGTTCTTTTAAAATTAGCACTGAAAATTAAGATTTATGAATATCATGTTTTTGGTAAATGTGCCCCATTTTCAATTGTAGTTCAAAACCTATGAAAGGGAAAAAATGTAAAATATTTAGGTTTATCTAGTAATACATGTATATAAATTGCTAATTATTCTTATGCAGTTAAGGTGTATGAAAATGATAAGTGTAATGTGTTGTAATTAGTGAGCGCTATTATGTGTTCTTGGAATTGTGTATGGAATGTTGTTAGTATATTAGTGATATTTGTCTTCTTTGGGCAATGTGTATATGAAAAGTTTGTGTTTATAAAATAGTAAACTATTTTGTAAAATAATTTTGCAGTAATTATTAGTTAAACATTATTATTATTTTGAAGTTACCCGTATTGCATATTAAATTCATGTATTTTGTGTATTTAGTTGATTGGATTTTAAATTCAGGTTATCTCTGAAACAAAAAATCAACTCGAATAGCTTACAATGGCAATATTGCAATCTTAGTTATTATATATTTGTAAGTTTAATTTAAATTAGTTTACTCTCCACTCAAGACTTTTGGTAAATTTTAATCTCACTCAACCTACGCAAATACATAACTTTTTTCTTTTTGTCCCAAATTCTATAATGGCTGAACAGAGAACTCACCTCTATCAAAATAAAATAACTTACATAGTAATAAAATAAGCTACTAATCACATCACAATAATAGTGTGTGGAATACATAAAGAATAGTGCACAAATACATTAGATAATTTACAAATATTCTATAGAGTAAAATTAAAGCAACAGTAGTACTTACACTTAAATACATTTACGTTTCAAATCAGACCCTATATGTGAGTAAATACTTTACAGTTATACACAATAGTTCTAAAATATTAGTTGATGTAATTACCTTTTAAAACCTTACATTGTTTTCTTTTCTAACAACACATTGCATTGAACCAGTTACATCCTAACCTATTGCAGATCTAATTACATGCACACTGCAGATACTAGTGGGTATAATTACACAACAATACACTAATTATAAAATATATGTAAACTACTGACCAACACCAAATAAAATCTAAACTGAGCTTCTCACTCCAGTTGACATAAAAACTGCTGAAGGATTTTATTATTTAAAGTTGTGGCAGAAGGTCAATGTGCAATAAATATCTTTCTTTATTGATGCTGTAAGTATCGGGAGGAGGGGAATATCCCTTAGAAAGCACTGACGTCTAGTCTTGTGCATAACAAATCAGAAAATAAACTCTCTTGGAGCAAACAACTCAATCAAACAATGACGACATTCATGACTAGCTGGGCTAATCTTTATACTCACTACTAATAAATTGTTGTGCCTAACTCACCTGGTACATAAACAGCAATGGGTTGAATTGAAAATGACACACATTTCCCAAACAACCAGTTCTCATATTTCAAAAGTTCAAGTGCTGGTATTAAAAAATATTATTTTTCAAGGTTTGTTTCGAATAAGTTAAACAACGTTTAAAAATGTATGCAAAACTAACTGTGAATAAAATATTTTGTCTACAAGAATATATTTCAAGGAAGGTTGTTTCGGGAGATTTGTCCCATTATCAACTCAGACCGTAACTGATCTCAATGTTTTCTTAGGTTAGGGTATTAGGGTGGGGTGGGATATTATGGTAGAAGTGTGGGTGTACTTTACTTTGTAAGCATTAGGAGTTATAATGTCAAAATGTGTGTGTGAGTTATAATGTAATTGTATGGGTAGTATGTGTGTGTGTGTGTGTGTGTAGGGTGTAGTTTGAAATGTTTGTATATTTCATATTGTTCGATTGTTTAACGTTGGTTATTTCTGTGTTATTTATAAAGAATTTGTGACTTAAGATGATCAGCAAAGTTTGATTGGTAATTATTGTTTGTTAGTGCGTTTATATGTTCTTGGTAGTGTGTGTAGAAAGACCTCCTTGTCTGGCCTATGTAAAAACTGGGGCATTAACTGCAAGTTAGTTTGTAAACTACAGCGATGTTGTAAATGTCGTTGATTTTGTTGATGGGTTTAAATTGTTTATTGAGAGTGTTGTGTGTGGAGTAGGCTATTTTATAATTGTATCTTCTTAGTGTATTTGTTAGATTGTAGGTTTTGGATGATCTGTATGGTATTGTTAGGTATTTTATGGGTTTGTCGTGTTGTGTCTTTGTATTTGGTTATTGGGTTTGTTTTTTAGGCAGTTGTATGATTTGTCAACCATTGTTGTGTTGTATCCATTAGTTTATGCTGTATGTTTTATGGTGTTTAATTCTTAGCTGTGTTCTTTGTCTAACGGTGTTTTAAGCAGGTGATATATCAAGGTTAAAACATCATGATATATTGCCTGCTTAAAACACCACTAGACAAAGAAGAACACTGCAAGAATTATAAAACAAACCCAATAACCCAAATACAAACACACAACACGACAAACCCATAAAATACTTGACAATACCATACAGATCATCCAAAACCCACAATCTAGCAAATATACTATGAAAATACAATTATGAAATAGCCTATTCCACACACAACACTCTCAATAAACAATTTAAACCCAAGAACAAAATCAACGACATATACAACGCCGCTGGAGTTTACAAACTAACTTGTAGTTCATACCCCAATTTTTACATAGGCCAATTTTTACAAGACAGGGAGGTCTTTCTACACACGCTACCAAGAACATATAAAAGCACTAACAAACAATAATTACCAATCAAACTTCGCCGATCATCTCAAATCCATAAAACATGAGTACATAGACATAGCATCCAGCCTACAAATTCTTTATAAACAACACAGAAGTAACCAACATTACACAACCGAACAATACAAAATATACAAACATTTCAAACTACTCCCTACACACATACTCAACATACAATTACATTATAACTCACTTACAATTTTTGACATCTTAACTCTTAACGCTCATAAAGTACACCCACCCCACCATAATATCCTGCCCCCCCCCCCCCAACCTACAAAAACCTTGAGATCAGTTACGGTCTGAGTTGACAATGGGACACATCTCCCGAAACAATCGTCCTCAACAAATACAAGTAAGTGCTGCTATAGGCAAGTTTGTAAAATATTTACAAGTGTTTTAATTAATTTTTAACAAAAAAACATTAAACTTAGTTTTAATTATTAACTTTGTCTATAAATCCCATCTTTTTTATGAATCTCTAAAATTGCCCTTCTTATACATATTTTTTTAAGATGTGACTAAAATGGTAAATCCATAACTTAAATTCAAAGCAATTAATTGAATCCTCACAATTAATTCTATTTGTAAAATTATATATTACTAAATGTATTTGAAATAATGTCTTATTAAATACTTCAAACTCTGTAAGCTTTGAAAAGGCTTTTAATGTTTTGTTATAATGTAATGTTATAAGTTCAAACTCTTCTTTTAGTTCTCCATCCCCACCTCTCCAAATTCCAAGCAATAGACATTTTTTTCGTATACTTCTCATACCTATCTAGTAGTGCTTTTGATGACAATCAGTGCAAACTTTGATTATGTGTTTTGAATATTACACACAAATTGTATGATACATTAACCTAACATATAGATTTTAATTATAGTAATTTTTTGTTTTATTTTGATAGTAATGATGACAGGTGATGAAAACACAGAATAGTGTTTTATTCTGTTTTTAGTGATAGTAGTGTTGTAGATTTTAAATGAATTGCAAATATAAAAAAGACTGCTTAAATGAAACTGAAAATTATTCATCAAGTGAAAGTTGTTCAGATAGTGAAGAAGACCTCTTAGAATGATATGGAAAATACAATGAAACGGGTAAAGATCCGGATTTTTTGGGTAAAAAAAGAGAGGTAGGTTAAACGTCAGGCTATGATGAAGAAGGTAAACCAGTTTCCTTAGTCTAGAACAAGTATATTTGGAATCAACAAATTTAAAAAGCCAAATTCATTGTATACTGAGTTCAAAAAACTCAAGTTGGCCATCCTAAACAACAATCTAGAATATAGTTTACAAGATATATCAGCTGTCAACAGCGGTGGGAAGCACTGCAAGAATGTTGTGTTCAATGTAATGAAAAATGTTTAAAATAGTTTCTTACCAGAAATCGTAACTATAAAGTTTGAATTTTCATTGTAATTAATGAAGATAGGAATATTTACCCAAAACAGTAATATTTTTAAAACCTTTTTCTAGATATAAATTTCAAGATAAATTACTTTTAATGGAATTTTTTCATTTCATTAGCTTTCTTGGGTTAGTCAGAATCTTTAAATGCTACTGCATCTTTTTTGTGCAATCCATTTTATATTTACATATTTCTTTTTAACCTGAGAAAAAACAAAAATCTCATGTTGTCTAAATTACTTTGTAGTCTTTTTTTAAATAAATCTTACTAGACCATTTATGTACAACATTTTTAAAAACATTAATAAAGAATAGGTGTCTCAATTTTCTTCTTATTAAATAACTTTATATTGTTTAGTAACTCATTTTATTTCTTTAGGGATCAGATATTTCAATGTCTTCAATGTCAATATCTAAAATTACATGTCTAAAATGTTTTACCACAGTTATGATACGCTTTAGGACAGTATTTCTCTGCAAGTATTCCATAAAGCTGTTTTGACCCAACATGTACAGGCTCATTTCTACTCATTTGGTTCCAAATATGAACAATATAAGTATCATTAAGTTGTCTTGCAGTAGTAGCAGCATAGCTCGATAAGAAAAAGTATCTCCATTGGGTGTAATAGATTGGATAAAATACGGGAATAGGATATGCTGTAAATTCCTTGCATGGATTTGGCTGAAAAATTGAAATAATCAACATATATTAAACAATTAAAATAAATAAGGAACATCTTTATTACTTAAACTAACTATAGAAAAATATAATTATGTTCCCCTTCCTGTTATATAGTAGGCTATTCAGTTTCATACAACATATGATGTTTAACTGTGTAACTGTATTTATTTTTGGTAGCTCTAATTCTTATGCGTTAAAACTGATTTTAAATATTGCAGTTTATAGCTACATATTTAGAAAATGACCTGCAAAGTCTTATTAAATTATTGTCTAAAGGCTTATTAAATTAAGATGTATGGGATTTGTGTGCTCGTTAAATAATTGCTCTCTTAAATCTTCAATTTAAACATATTTTATTTAGCCAAAAAAATTATAAAATTACAACCAAAATACATATTTCTTAAACATTGCGCTAGTTACTGATTAGTGAACATTTATCATTTGACTTATGAGGAAATTTACGCATTAACAAATCAATGGCTGAAATGGCTCTGTTTTCGAGTTTGCTTGCTTGCTCTTTTCATAATTAATTCTTACAATTTAAACTGAAAACAAATGCACCAAATAATACATAAATTACATTTATGTATGTATTGAAAAATTTAAAGTTCATTAATTTTGTACTGAACTGTTTAAGCATTTAGATTTTGTGATAGTTCACCAAAGTTTGAATTTGTTCACTTAGCTGTTTTAACAAGGTGTAGCCTCGCATCCTACATTAAAAATTTAAAACAAAACCTTTCCTCACTCTTCGCACTACAGACATGTTTCTGTTCCTACATTTTGGCTGGAAGAGAATTAAAATATCGTCGCAAGCAGGCCTCCTAGCTACCGCGCATCGGGTATGCGCATATTACTTTAATCTTAATTTGTTTTTTAACTCTTCCTACAGATGCCACTAGGAGATTTGATTTAAATTAAAACAAATAACAATTTTTTGTATCTAGTTATATATTGTTACATTTTTTAATACATTCTCGTCCGTTTTCTGAAATTTCCTTTTTTAATATGTAAAACCATCTAAAGTGTGTTACAACTGTTTTTACGAGGTTTTTAACAAATTTGAAAGTTGCTCTTAAATATGGTTTAAAATCAAGTTTGTATGAATATTAAATCAATAATATATTGTAAGGTATTAATTAAAAATACCTTTTGGCATTTGAAAAAATAGCAGAAAAATATACGAATATTTTTTTAAATTTCTTAGTACTATATTTAATTTATTTTCTTAGTGATTTACTTCAAAATCATAAGAACAAAAACAATTAAACAAGTGAATTATTTAATAAAAGGAAAAGAGTTAATTATCAATGTCATAGACAGCCACAATATTGCAACAAAAATTATACCTGATAATGTAGAAAGTTCTCAGGAACATGAAAAAAATAATATAAAACTTTTGCAGTTACCCCAAAATTACCAAAAAACTAAAAGGACATTTCAAAATTAATACACTAATAGAAGAAAAATAATAGCTCCCTTGAAACCACACAATAACAACAGTCTTGTTGAAATCATATTGTTTGGAATTCATATGGTCTTTTTTTAATTTATTAGGTATTTAGCAGTAACATTTTATTGTTAATACATTTGTAATAAATGTCTTTCATAAAACTTACAAAATGTACACACACATCATACATTAAAAGTTTACATAATTGTAACCTTTTATGACAACAAAAAATAGCACCATCTTTCCATACACTCAAGAAAAAATTAGTTTCTGAAATATCTAATTAAAAATAAAATATACCTATAGATCAAAACAATAATACACAAGATTAAATAGAATATGTTTAGGAGTGTAGAAAATCACATGTAAAAAAGGACTACAAAAAGGTAAGAGATTGTTTAATTATTAGTGTTATGATAGAATTTATAAGATACCCAAATAGTAATCATTCATAATTATTAATATATGGACAGCATATTGATACAAGATTTTTGAGCATATGGATGGAGGTTAATAGGATTAAAACAAATTTCCCATGTATAGAAGAAAAATTGACGTCAAAATTTTTTAATGGTGCAAAGATGGTGAAAACTGCTAACCCATAGATTAAGTAAATAAATTATTTCAGGTAAGGGAACACTGGGAAGACAAGTGATTAGAGCTTTGTAGCAACCTAATGTAAGTACAGGGAAAGAAAAGAATATGAAGTATACTATTAAGACCTAAACAAATCTTTTTCATAGTTTGCCAAATAATTGATAACTGGAGAACAAGACAAAAATGAGAGAACTCTCAGTGAGTGGACAAATTAAGAAACCTATGAATGCTATAGAAGTTTAATCAATATTCTTGAGAAACAACAAATAATCTATTATTTGTACATCAGATGTATGTAAAGAATAGACTTCCCCGAAGAGAACTACTAAAGTGGAACCTCCAGAGAAATAAACAGTAGGTAACCCAACAATAGTAGTAACAGTAGTAGTACCAATGTCAGAAAGATATTTTACATGTACTTCTTAAATACCTGATCATATACTTAAGTATATTTACCTCAAGTTTGAAAATTTTGGGCACAGAATATAACATTTGTTGATTCCATCTTCTCGTGAGCTACTAGTAATCACTTACACTTTAAAAAAATGTTTTAACTTGCCTATAGTAGCACTTACTTTGCTTGTTGAGGACGGCCGTTTCGGGAGATGTGTTCCTTTGTCAACTCAGACCGTAACGGTTAACAAAAATACCAATTTCTTAAAAGCCTGTATTATTTTAATGTGTATTTACAAAATGCAAGATAATAAATAAACATTAAATGCTTGTTGGCCATCACTTTAGGAAAGTGAAATTAATATTATATAACTTGAGAGAAAACATTTCCTTGCAAAAATATTGTAACAAGTTTTAATGATTTTATTTTTAAAACAAATGCTTCTTAATTCAGACAGATTTACATTTTATATCCAACTTACAAATAAACACTAGTAAATCTAAAAGTAAGCAAACTATCTACAGTAAGTTGAAAAAAACAATTTTCTTGCAATATTATAACAGTACAAATGTTTGAGTTCATGTTTCAATTATGAGGTTATTGCATATTTTTTTATACTATTCCTAAAAGTAATTACTTCATTGTATTTAATGCCATCATTTTGAAATAAAATTGTAAACCTGAATTATTTAAAATTGCAAACCACTTACTTTAAATATATCACAATAACGAGCCAGCAATTCTGTAAATAGTTCTGGTCCATTAGCAGACCAAAGTTTAGGATTATATCTAGTCTTAAGTTCATTCAGATACTTTGTTAACAACATATGACCAAATCCAGTGTCTGCAAAGTTCAAAACCCCAGTAGCCACCGTTTTTGAATCTTGCCATCCTGCGTAATTTACACCCAAATCATCTAGCGGCCTATTGGGAAAAAAAATGTAAAACTTCATTAAAGTCTACAAGATATTTCAAAGATTATTGTTCTACTTAACACTACTCATTTTAAGTCCCTATTAAACAACTTTTAAAATAAAAAATGTAGTTAAATAATGTTGTTGGCTTGCAAGTCAGGTACAACTATTTATTTATACAAACCTACAATACATAAGTACACAATTAAAAATAACAATAACACTAGTTCACAAATAAACACAGCACAATGAAATTTCTGCAATTATAAAACAATACATATAGGCCCTACCCCTAAAATGGGCAGAAAGAATTTTTTTATTAAACCATATTACCATAATCATTACAAACATTACATATTTAATCACTTTTACATTAATATGACTATCTTAACTTTAAATTTTGTAAATTTGGAAGACACTGATGAAGAGAGCCACGGAGTGATCAAAAGCGTTCTGTCTCAGTAAGTTTTTACAAAATTCAAAGTTTGGATAGTCATAAACTAATGTAAAAGTGATTAATTAAGTTTCACCAAACGTAATGGACTAAAAAATTCAAGATTACATATTTAATTGTAGAAAAAACATAAAAAACCTTAACCACTACTACAGGTACAATGATTGCCAAGTCAGGAATAAATTACATTTATAGTTTAAAAATACACAAATTAAATCAAATTAACATTACAAAACAACCTGACAGATCTCAATTAATTAACCTAATCATGAGTGTATATGTTTAAGTTTTTTAATAAGTGGACTATAAACGTATGCCAATTTTTTAGTATCTTTTTTTTTATTAATAGCATTCTTCTGTAACTTAATATAGATCATCTCAAAAAAATTTGCTGTTGCCAATTACTTTCATAGTTCAAACCTCAGGATTTTAGACAAACTATTAAAAATAGAAGGAACAGTTAAGATATTATATCACCCAGTTTCTTAGACATTTGCTCATAGAACTCTTTCTTATATAGCTCTTTCTTATATATATATAGAAAACCGGAAGTCTTGTGTCATTAGGAGTACCACAAATATTAGAAGAAAAGTCAGAATTTAATTTTAAATCAATGGGTTTCACTAAATCTGTAAAAGGCATTAATTAGTTACGGTCTGAGTTTACAATGGGACACATCTCCCGAAACGGCCGTCTTCAACAAATATAAGTAAGTGCTACTATAGGCAAGTTTATAAATATTTATAATCATTTAGTGAAAACTAGTAGCTCACGTGAAGATGGAATCAACAAATATGACAATGGGTTTCTTATTGTGAAAATCAAGAAATTTACGAGGATAATTATTTAATAGTAAATACTTATAAATCAATTGAATATTTTTCTCATAAAACCGAGGACTAGATAACTGAATTACTTTATCAACAAGTGAATAAACCATACCCTGCTTGTGTGAATTAGGATGGTTTGATTGATAATTAAGAAACCTAGACGAAAATGTTGGTTTATGATGCCAGTAAGTAATTACACCACCTTTATGTCTAACCAATTGAAACTTTGCCTTAATATATTTGAATACTTTTATATACACATACCACCTCACAGTATCACTTACTTTGATTTTGAATTAAGAATGTTTGAGGAACATTACTGGAGGTGTCTCCAATTCTTAACTCAAACCATATCTCCAGTCTTGAATTAATTATTTTAAAGTGATTAAATATGCATTATTACCTTAACCCTTGGGTAGGCGTGCGGGCTGCAGGTGTAGCCTAGAGTTTTTGTTTAGGCTGCAATACATCTCCTAGACCTAGTGGAGGGAAGCCTACGTCATTAGCTGTTGTTTGTCATCTACCCTACTCACTGAGTCCATGATTGCCACTCAAAGTGTGTGCGTTTTGTAATTGTTTACGACTAAATTTGTTGGGTTAAGCCTGGAGCCCGTGCGACCTTTTCTGTTATGAGTGAACCAAAGTGTACCCGGTTATCATGTGCAGGTATTTTTTATAAACTTATGCATGATTGCTTGTCAGATGAAGAAGAAACCCTTGTATCTTACTACACTAAACCTAAGAAGGCATAGTACTTCTGTCCACGAGGCATGAAGACCACAAGATTGACGAAGATTCAGGGGATTTACAGAAACCCGAAATAATTACTTTTTATAAGAAGACAAAAATTGGAATTGATGTATTAGACTAAATGTGTGCCAAATATGATGTAGCAAGTAATAGGAAACAATGGCCTATGGTTCTATTTTTCTATCTTCTAAATATAGCAGCCATCAATGCGTCCAGAATTTACATTGCTAACAAAGCTGGAGTGTCACCATTGTCCAGAAGTGAGTTTATTACAAACATTGCTTGGGATCTAATTGTTCCTAAAGTAAGCGAAAGGGTAAATGTTACTATGCTACCTGTAGAACTAAAGAGGCGAGCAAGAAACCTTAGAATCAATGAACACCGGACTAAACATCAACTTATAGACAAGGTTGGGCGCTGGTACAGGTGCAATAGAGTGAGAGATAGATCAACCTGATAGTGCTACAACCAGTGTGGAGATATGCCCTGACCACACCCTGCTAGTATGTGACATTCCTATGGAAGCTACAAACCAATAAAACATTTGGAAGGACAATAATAACATCTTTGTTTGTAAGTGCAAAGTCCTACCCATTTAACCTAAAATCTATTTATTTGGTAAAAAAACACTTTTCCATATAACAATGTATTTTTAATGTTTTTTTTTAAATCTGTATACTATTTCTGATAAATTATATTTGAAAATAAATGAGTTTTATGGTATCAATATCCTAATTTTTTATTAGTTCTATGCACCCAAAGTTAGGAGTATTTTGTGGTGTAAAACTAATATAATCAGATTACAATGTTTATAACCAATTTAAAATTAAAATCTTACATTAATTTTTTTACAAATATGTTAAAAAGTATAATAGGAAACAATTACTGCAATAACACATTAAAAACGATATGTTTTAATACTAAATTTTTAATCAAAAGGGAGTGGGCTATAGTGGTAGTCCATGCGCCTAAATGTGTTACTTTTAACCACACACCTACCAAAGGGTTAAATGGAACGTGGATACAAACAATGCAATTTAAATTACTTCGATATAACCTCAGGTGTATATACTTCAACATATATTAAGATGTAAACACTTGCTTGTATTGCTAACATGTAAACACATCCCATTATCAACTTGGACCTTAAAAGTCCTATTATCTTGGTCTAAGTTGATAATGAAACACTCTTCCAAAATAACTGTCTTCATTTAGACAAAAGTAAATGCCACTATGAACTTGTAGTACTTCTTTTTATATTTTAATACTTTTTAAAGTATATGGAGTTAAATTAATATATCAAGTTGCAATTGCGAATAAATAAAAAAAGATTAAGGTTCATTTGAAATATAAGTAAACAAGAATTTACTGTAATGATAAATATATGACACATTATTTTAACTTACAATATAAAGATATTAAACACCTTGCTAAAGTTTTGGAAATTATTAAAATAATTTGTTAAAAGATCTTATCACATATTTTGTAACTACTGGTTTAATTTTCATTGTATCCAAACGTTTTCTAGTTTAAGTTAAGAATTTAGAAGTAAAAATGGTAGTGGTTTATATTTTAACACTGATATAATTTACTAATTAAATGGTCCAATCCAGGGAAATATTTACAACATAAAAAATAACAAACTTAATAAAAACTTTAAACAAGCTCTTACACCAGAAACAAACACACACAACGTCAACAACAATAATTTGTTGTTTGATGCAATAATTTGCATTAGATGCATTTCACACTTAATTAGTTCATTGTTAAATACTGTACTAGGAATCACAGAAACTACTGTTTGCTCAAGTGTATTATGTTATTGTGAATCTGTGTTGATTAGAACGTCTGTGGTGTCTTGTATTCTAAAAATATTATTCAAGCTTTGAAATCATTTAGATCAAGGGTTCTCAACCTTTTAGGCTCTGAGCCCCCCTTCACACTTTGGTGTGAGGTCACGCCTCCCTTCACGGATTAAGTTAATTTAGACTTATATATGATAAATTTACTTACAATATGTTTAAGTAATAACCAGAAAAATGTTCGCTACTTTTGTAGTGCTAGTGTGAGGGATGGCACTTTTTCTCGTTAACTATATTTTGTATGTTTGGATGAAATTTTGACAAAGAACACCGCAGGTCACTTCCCACATCTAGTCTGGCTCGATATTTAGATTTTATATTAGCCAGGGCTGAAAATCCTGTCTCGCATAGATAAGTTGATGAAAATTGTACAAGCAACTTGACTGCCTCCATTGCTACTTCTGGGTAAACAGGAAGATATAGTAGCCAGAAATCTTCGAGATCCATGTATGGGAAATCCAATTAAGCTTTGGAATCACATTGCAAGTCAATTGTTTGTTCTTGAATGTGATCAGGAGGTATATCAATGTTGATTTGAAAGGGGTCTCTTGTTAACTTGAATTCCCAGTTTTCCGAGCTTGTATCTGGGAAATAGGCTCCGATTTTGTTCTTCAGAGACAACAAATGCTCAGATATCAGGTCCTTCATTTCATTTACTAGGTCTTTTGGAAGACTTTGGGTATCATCGACGAGATTTTGGAAAGGAAGAAAAGTTCGTTGAGTAAAGAAATAGAGCTTTATAGCTCTATTAAGCTATAAAAAAATTTTAATGATTGTGTGTTTGTGTCCAACATCAAATTCAATTCTTTAAAAAATTTGCTGACGCCTCCCCTGGAATTCTTCTACGCCCCCCCAGGGGGGCGCGCCCCCCAGGTTGAGAACCGCTGATTTAGATAATAAGCTTTGAAATTTATTTTTTTAAATTTTGTATTTATTTTAAAGAATATTGATTTGAAATCTGCTTTATACATGATTTGAATATAAATTAATATTTGCATAAATTAAATAAACGATTCATGATTATTTCTTTCAAATTGGGATGCTTACAAAAACTGATACTCCAACTTACAAAAACAAAACTGATACCCTAACTAAAATATTTTTGTTAACAAAGTAGACCTTACCTTATACTAACTACATCAATATCCATGTATGTACCTCCAAATTTCCACAAAGTTAAAATTCTCATTACATCACTAAGATGAGCTGTTGGATACATAGATGTTTCAAATTTTCCACTAAAATACAATTCTTCAACATTACTTCGAATGAACAAGTCTTCCATTTTTAAATGCACAAGATGTACATTTGGATACTTCATCAACTCTTGAAAAAATTCTGGTGAATTAAGATAGAAATTTTTATCAAGAGGGCATGTATGTAATATGTAAATTGGGCGAGTAGGATTCATTCTAGCAGTTGATTCTATAGAACAGACTTGTCTGGCATTAAATACCACACTATTAAAAGTAGACATTAGCTCAAACTCATTTTTAATTCCACATCTAGATTCAATAAAAAAAATATTTAAAATATTTTGTTTGATTTCACTAAATTTTGTAAGTTTAAATAATCTGTCTGATTGCTCTTTATTGCTAGAAATTTGATCAGATTGCTCTTCATTGCTAGAAATTTGATCATTTTCATTTTCAGAACGAATAATTCTTACTGGTGAATTAGTATCGTTTTCAAATAAGCCTTTTACAGATATTTGTACTTGTGCTGTATTTCCTTTGTAAGAGTGAATTAACTTCAGGTTGGATGTAACTGTCACATTGTAAGGATATAGTTCATCAAGTACAATATTTATCTTGTTGGTTGCAGCAGTCTGAGAATTTTTTAATATTACATCCTCATGGGATGATAAATGCAGGTAATGATAAAAACATGTTATTAATATAAAGAAAACTATAAACCCAAGCACACATAACCTATTAGGTTTAAATTTTCTTCCTATTGATAAATTTTGGGTGAGGTCAGTTTCCATTTTGTACTTGTCAAGGTTTCATATTTTTATTTTTATAGCCTGAAAAGCAAAAAATAATTAATATGATAACTATATATTGTAATAAAGAACAATAAAAATATGAAATATTAATTAAAACTATGGTGTCATTCTTTTTTCTCTTCCTTGTAAAGTCAATGATGATTAAAAAAAAAAATTAATTAAACAATATGCCTGATCATGAACATAGTAAATTATTTTTTTATTTTACTATTGTCACTATGTCAAAACTGGAAAGTAATAATATTATTCCAATTTCGAAATTGTCTATTTTGTAAAATTTTATCACCAGTGAATAGTGTGGTGTACAGCCCTTAAATTTGACACCAAGATAGAATATAATAAAGAGAAGGGGAAATATAGAGAGGGAGGTGAGGGAAAACAAAGGAGAGGAGGTGAAAGTGTAGAAGCTGTCCTTTCTAAGGACATCTTCGCGTGAGCTACTAGTTTTCACTAAAACACTTGTAAATATTTTACAAACTTGCTATAGTAGCACTTACTTATATTTGTTGAGGACGGCCATTTCTGGAGATGTGTCCCATTGAACGGTTTGAGTTGACAGTGGGACACATCTCCCGAAATGGCCGTCCTCAACAATTATAAGTAAGTGCTACTATAGGCAAGTTTGTAAAGTATTTACAAGTGTTTTAGTAATAACTATTAATAATTTAATTATTAAAAACTACACATTAGAAAAATAATAAGGAACTACACACAGAAAAACATATCATAGAACATCAAAACACCACATATTCACAAAAACATAATACATCCTTATCTGTAGCTTGTCTGACCATTGAATATAGGACTGACTAAGTTTGAAACATATTTGTTGAAAAATGTCAATAAGTAGTGGTTTTTTGCCAAATTAAATTGATAAAGTGTTTATTCGAAAACCTAAAGATGTTCAACCCAGCAATTGCTTATAAAAATTTATTTAGGACAAATAGTAAGTAAGGTTTGATTGAAACCTCCAATTTTCTTTTTAAAAATGATTTGAAGAAATATATGACTCTTGGGGGCTTTAACTTTGCCCTATAACATAGCCTTTACTATGCCAAAAAAACAAATCTGGTTCTATAAATAATGAAGGGTGGCTATCAGAAGGATTGCAATGATGGCCCCTATCTAGTAAGGATGACATTAATGAAAAGTCATATTCAAATTTTGAAATGATGCTGTTGAAAATTCATAATTGGTTTAATATAATTAATCTTGTTAACATAAATTTTAAACCAGATTCAATTACAATTGAATTATCTTCTTTTAAATTGTCAAAAACTTCCAGTTATTTTCAATTTCTTGATGTATATGTAAAGTTTTCTAACATATTTTTAAAATTTTTTTTGTTTGTAAAAATGGAATTTAGTAAGGCATTTTTTAACTTGAATATTAATGTTTCAACTTCATAATTTAGAGTCAAAAATAATAAATTGTATTGGGATATATTAAATATTAGTTTTCCTAATCAATTTTCATTATTTAAAACAATATTACCATCATAAAATTTTTATTGAATGACTACCATGATTTTATAGCCTAATTCTAGATTCCATTTAGATTTCTCTACTACATTCTGTATATTAAAGCAAATTCACAAGTATTACTTACTTTAAATTTAGTTTGGAGAGTCTCATTTAAGTTTTACGTAACAGGTTTTGTTGAAATCAATACACACACAAACACACACATATATGCACACTCTACATAAATAAATAATGACTCTTATCAGGAATATCTGCTCTTTTCTCGTTATCTAATAATTCATGATAAACATTATATATCTCATTCTCAACACCAGGCTTGATAAAGATCCACTATTTTTATGCATGTAAAATACAACTCATCTCCTACTCAGCCTCATCAAAATATTTTGTTTAAGAAATATTTGGTTTATTATAATTTTTTTGCTATGGTAATCAAATTTGTTTAGTAAGGTATTTAACTAAACAATTTCACCATTTATAACTAATGTGCATTCATTTTATAAAAATTTTATTTCAAATAATAATAATCAATTACAAAAATTATTTTCATTAAAAAAATTCTTTAAAAAATTGAACAATAAACCAGACTGTTTGTCATGATGTTTTTGGATTTTCAGAATACATTTTAATGCTTTTATATTTAAAAAAAACTTAAGGATTAATAAAATGTCATAAAGAAAGAAAGCTTTATATAAAATCTGTTTACTGCTATATTACAAGATTTTTGACAAACATATTAAACATTTCTAGTCTAACCCATTGATGATTAGTCTGTGTGAAAAATTCCACTGGTTTTATTACTTTAATTGTTGTGAAGTAATGGAGGTAGGGATGGTTTCATTTTTCATAAATTGAATATCCTATATAGGAAGAGAGATGCCAATAGATAGATAGACAGACAGACAAAGATATAAACCTTAAATGTTAATTAAGGATTGGAAGTAAAATGAAACAACCCATTTGCATTGTAAATAATTTAATAAATAATCCATTTTAATGTGCATGGGGAAAGATTAAGTTGGTAAAATGATCTTAACATTTAAAAAAAATTTAAGTTGACTTAAAATTAACAGTTGTTTGGAACATAAGTTACCATCTGTATAAATTAACCCTGCACCATAAGAAAAAATACTTCCTACCAGAATACATCAATACAGTCATAGATTGCAAAGAAGCAATAGTTTTAACTTTTAAAAAATAAAAGGACTCCAAAAGAAAGAAAGGAATTTATTTCACATAAGAACAATTGGATGTTGGAATACTAGTCATCAGGACCAGAAATAATGGCTAGCCCTGATAAAACTTCCACTATAATTATAAAATAATAAAGTCTATTTACCACCAATTATTTTTACTATAGTGAAAAACTAATAATTTATACTTTAGTTGTACTTGGATGGCTAATGGCTCTAAACAGGATGCATTACTACTACGAAATTAATAGCATACATTCTGAACTAAAATCCTATATTCATATATTAAGTGCATTTAAAACTATTTGCAGTCAGCTTACTGCACAGCTGAATAAAATAAATCTACTAAAATAATAAAAAATGCAACTGCATTTCACAAAAGTCCTTCGTTTTACTTATGGTGCAGATACAGTTATGTTAAAAACAGTAGCAACTGTTTGAAACTACGTGCAATACTCTCGCCATTTTCTCGTCTATATGAAACTCAACTCTGACAATGATTGACATGTGGTATCTCTGTGCTCTATCCCTGCCATTTTGGGCTCCTTCTTACACGTTTTTTCTTCCTGTTGGATCTTACAAATCCTTCACAAGTAAGTGTTCAGATCAATCTCAAAGCAAATAGTGATGTATTTTATCAAATTTAACTAATTAATAACTTCACTTGTCTCATTAAACTTTATCAACCACAAGACGACTTCAACTACTCCTTTGTGGAACATCTTATTCAACTTAAGGTTAGTGTTTTAGAAATTTTATTGGAATTCTGTTTAAACCCCTTGGAAACATATACAAAAGGTAAATCACAGATTTACCGTTTTAAAATTTATCTGTGTGGTCCTCCAGTAATTAATTATTATTATTTTCTGTCTTTGTGTCAAACTTGAGGCTGAATGCCACAATAACCTTAATATTATCAGCATTATCAAACAAAACTAATATTTATTCCTGAAATCTTAAATCCTAACCTCAAGTTAAAAATTTCAGTAAATCATCTAATTGCTCTTTTGATATTAGCCATTTTACAATTTAATGATAGCTTTTTAATGAGTTATAGTTTTGCTTGACATACTTAAGAACAAAATTAAAGCACAATTGAATGGTCTGAGTTGATAGTGAGACTCATCTCCTGAAATGGCCGTCCTCAATAATCAAAAAAGTAAGTCCTACTATAGGCAAGTGTAACATACTAATATGTGTGTTTTTAGTAAAAAGCTAATAGCTCAAGTGAAGATTGAATCAAATAATATCAATACTAAATATTTTTGGCCATAAAAAATATTTGTCAAACATCTTCCATCTCATATCCACAAACCATAACTAGACAAATATAACATCTAACCTACAAATTCTTCAGAAACAAAACAAAAATAACCAATAATACACAACCGAACAATATGATATATACAAACATTTCAAACTACACCTTACTCAACACGCTATCACGTTATAACTCACATACACTTTTTGATATCATAACCCCCAATACTCTATAAAGTATCCCTCTATCTCTACCCTAATATTCCACCTCTACCCTAACCTATAACTTCCAAGAGGTCAGTTACGATCTGAATTGACAATGGATACATCTACCAAAACGATCGTCCTCGACAATCATAAAACTAGGTGCTACTATAGGCAAGTGAAATATTGTAGAAGTGTATTTACTTAAAAAATTTATTTTCATCAACCTATATTTCATCATAGATCCATTTACAGGTGCCAGACATTTACATTTACAGGACATAACTTTTTCAAGGTAATTTTTTCCAGGTGGACTCCCAGGTATTTTTAATGCTTATTTATGTTGTTGTACAATTATAGCATAGTAAATTAACATTTCAGAAATTTTTTATGTAAAATTTTATTTTCCGATCAAAATAAAACTCTTTTAGGTCAAAATTGATTATTTGTTTTCTATGCTTTACAAACATTCTATTACTATTGAATTTTGTTGTCCATTACGTTCAGTGCTTAAACTGAATTATCACTCTTACTAGTTTATTTAGTTTAGTTTATGACTATCCAAACTTTGAATTTAGTAAATTTGCAAAAACTTACTGAGACAGAACGTTTTCAATCGCTCCATGGTGATATTCATCAGTGGCACCAACAAAGTGTGGCGTGTAGACAAAGATGAAGATCGCCATATAGCGATCGAAAATGTTCTGAATCAGTAAGTTTTTACAAATTTACAAAATTTAAAGCTTGGATGGTCATAAACTAAAGTAAAAGGCATATTTCTATTACTGCTACAATAATTGTTTATTATATTCAAATCTCTGATAATTTCAGATCAGGATTAGAAAGATCAATTTCAGATCAGGTTAGTGACATTGTTACCAATGTTTGTTTGTATAATAGATTAAAATGTCATTAGCAAAAGCATAAATTTCAACAGAAAATGCCAAATGTATTAGATCAATAATAAAAATTATGCTCCAGCCGGGATCTTTCTTTTCAAATCTTGATTTACTTTGATAATGCACTCTGAGAGGCAGCAAAGTGCCAGTAGAGTATCACTGCTTCTTTTGTTGAAGATCTTGGAAGAAAACTAACAACGATACATTATGATGAATGTTGACAAATTAATTGTAATGATCTTCTAAAGATTGTTGATGCAAAAACAAGGAATAAAATACATCTCTGTACTTACTGTACATATGAAATTGGCATACTTCGGTTTCACTTAATTATATATTGTTTTTATTTTTATTCCATGTTTTACACCGTATTTATTTGTCATTATTTTCAAGTAAAAATAATGTTTTTATATTATTATAACAGTAAATTTTTTTGAAAGTAAAATGGAAACTTATACGTGTTTTGTTGATCCATTGCAAAGATCTTTACTATTACAAAATATGTCATTCTATTCACACTAACTTTATCTTCGAAAATAACAAATAAGCTACAAATATTAATATAGTTAAAAATCTTTTTTTTCATAATAAACTTTTGACATTTTCATTACTTCAAATTCATAAAAAATCATAGATTTACTTTTTTTAATTGAATAAAATGATTTAGAAGACAATACTTGTGTATGATTTTATTCAACCTTAGAAGAGGGTTTACAGCAACAAAATTCTCAAATAAAAAAACTTGATAAATTATAAAGTATGTGTGGGTGACGAATGTCCACCACACTAATTTCCATGTAACAACAATCAGGATAAAGATTATGGTCCACACACTTGCTTAGCAATAAGGAAAACAAGGAATCACATGGAACTTTAGATACCATGTAACTATTACAGGGTTTTTACTTGAAACAAAAAGTATTATATCTAAACCGATTTTTCTTAATAATAGTTTTACAACATTCTTTCACAAAAACAAGTTTTTCAAGTATCTATGATACAAGTACTTAAACACTAACAAAACTAGCAAGAAGCATATTATTTACTTGTTGGATTTTTCTTGTCATTAAACAACATTACTGAAGCAAGTAATATGATTATATTGAAAATCATAATAATTTGACTTTTGTAACACAATATTACTGCTCTTTCACAGGATATTCATTTGTGGAAATATCTGTTGTATAAAAATATGGAAAAAAATCAACATTGCTGATACATTTGATGCATTAATAACTTTATTTGAAATGGTGATATGTTTATAATGCAGTATATATTTTGTGTAATCCTAGGTTAAATTATTTATAGAGGTCTACCAAGAGAAGAAAATTATGTAACAACCTCAGTACACACAATAGGTAGATTTATATAAATAGATTTTATATACTTGATTCCATCTTTACCAGAACTATTAGTTCTCAACTAAAAACATTTGTATGTATTTTTTTTAAATTTTCAACTAAAAACATTTGAACACATGTCAGTATGTTACACTTGCATATAGGAGGACTTACTTTTTTTATTATTGAGGACAGCCGTTTCAGGAGTTATGTCCTATTGAGTTACAGTATGGATTAACAATAGGACACATGTCCTAAAACGGCTGTCCTAAATAATCAAAAAAGTAACTGCTACTATAGACAGGTTGAGAAGGCCAAAACAGTCTCAAAGTTGAAGATTTTGCACTTAAACAAAATATTTTTAAAATATTGTTTTAAAAGTTTTAAAATTGAAACAGCTGCTATGGACTGTAGCTTCAAGCCAGGTTCACTATCTGGTTAAGTAAACAAGGGCGGTCCAAAGGGCCGATTATTTTAAGGAAACATAGCAACTAGGAAAGAATTAATTTTTTCTTCTCACAGGAAGAAATTAAATTGAATAAGAATTAAATTATTTTTGATATTTATAATAAACAAAACTCAAAAATGAAATAAAAAAATTAAAATAAGGAACCATTAAAGTTTAAGAAAATTTCAAAAACCAATAGAAGCAAAATATTGTAAAATAAAATGTATAAACAAATTTATTTCATAGAAATTGTAATTACATTCGTTGCAGTTTAGTTGCAGTATTTTGTATTGTAATTTGTTATTGGTTTTGTATGCTATTTTGTAACCTATTTTTTGAAATTTGTGGGCTATTTTGTTTGTTGTTTTGTTTATGAATGGTAATGTGATGTATTTGTTTTCCCTGTATGTAGTGTTAATTTTAGTGTTTTTATTGTATTTTGTACCATAGTTTGTCTATTATTGTGGTGTTGTATTCATTTGTGTATGCTAAATATTTAATTGTGTCTAGTTCCTTGTTCATGTTTTCTGTGATCATTGGGACTTCTTTAAGTCTATGGAGCATGGATCTGAAGGTAGCGTGTTTGTGTTGGATAGGGTGGTTTGAGGTGTTGTGGATAAGTGGGTCTGTTGTTATGGGTTTCCTGTAAATATTGAAGCTGTGTTTTTGTGTGTGGGTTTTTGTTATAGTTAGGTCGAGGAAGTTTAGGGATCGGTTGGTTTCAATTTCTGAAGTGAAGTGGAGTTTTAGGTGTATTTTATTAGTGTAGGTGAGGAGTTTTTCACATTGACAGGAGTTGCCTCTGTATAGTGTTATGATATCATCGACAAATCTGTGCCAGTACATAATTTTGTGTGCATGTGTATTGTTTGTGAGTATCTTGGTGTTTTCTATGTGTTGTAGAAAAATTTCGCTTGGGACACTACTGATAGGACCTCCCATGGGTAGGCCATCTGGTTGTGAATAGAAGTTTGAGTTGTGGGTGAAATAGTTTTGTTCAGTGATGATTTGGAGGATGTTTATGATTTCGGTAACGTGGGTTTTAGGTATATTGTTCTGTATTAATTGGGTTTCTAGGATGTTGAGTGTTTCGGGTATGGGTATCCTGGTGTACATATTTGTTATGTCGAGTGATAGTAGTTGTTCGAGTCAGCGCTCGAAGTTTCGCGGCCTACTTTCAAACGCTCAGCTGGACTGTGCAGTAATGGTCACGTGATGTCCGATCTGCCAATCGATGTATGATTTGAAGTATTGATTTTCTGTGGCTTGATCCCCACTCCCTTAGCTCGCATTTTCCGTTAGTCGCCTGTAGCCTGTTGTCTCGGAACTGTCGTACAGTTAACAGCCTCGTTAAAATACCTCGTTACGTAAAGTTGCACAACATGTGCAGAGTGCCGCTTTGACCGTGAAAACCTCGTACAAGCATTAAACTGTTCGTCTTAATGTGTGTTAGTGTGACCGCGTTATTATATAAGTTATTTGCGGATTATTGACTTTAATTACAATCGCCGTTTGTAAGTTCCTTTGTGTCGTTACGCGCCATAGTTCTTAAATGACTTTAGGATTTTTAAACGCAGCTTATTGACTTCTCGTTTAAGTTTTAGTGTGACTTCGCCTGGCCAGGATTCCTACAAACTGGGTACCCAGGACTTCTACAGCTACGAGATCTACGACCACTTCAATTTTGCCCTTTCTTGCTCCACGAGGGTAAGTGCTGCATAAGCTTAAGTACTAATAATTCATTTATATGTAAATTCAGTGCGAATTGTTCTGTTATTAAATGTGCTTGTACGGAGCCCATTATGGCTTTCAAACTTTCGTAATTGCGTGCTCAGCGATTGAAGTAAGGCACTTTGCCGCAGCTTACTATTGTTACTCACATTTCTATTGTATTATTTCGGATCTTTCTCGAACCTCGTTTTCTTCTCATTTTAGCTAAGCGCCAGTCGCTTCATTTGGTCCTCTTCGAGCCGGATAGATTGAATTTAAATTCATTTGATTTATATGATTCATGCAATCTTACTAAGTGTTGCGCAACATTTGATTTCTGATTTCCTTTGTGCGAGTTACACGCGCGGGAAACGTGACGTCATAGGTATACGTCACTTGATTTTGATTTGCTTTGTGATGAGGAAATACTTTACGTTTATTAAACTATACAGTCCACTTACCGCTATTTAAAAAATTTTGTGAAATTAATTTGTGTTGTGTTTATTTGTGAACTTTATTAAATTATTTATAATGGCAATTAATACTGAATATTACCTCGCTAAATTAAAAAATATATTAAATGATTTGGAACAAGTACAAACCCTTCTTGATGACAAAGGGATGCCGGAAGGCATCGCTCGGGAAATAAGACGCATTCAGGCCAATTTCGTGGATACTTATGAGATATTAGAACAAACGTTCGCCACCCAGGTGGCAAGTTTAGCTGAAAGTGCGTTTAATATCAAAAGACAATTTCAGGACGTGTATTTGCCCATGTTAGCAAAATACCCTAACCTTATCAAGGCAGAGGTGACATCAACCTCGCCCGTCAAATCAGCTGTAGGTTCACCTAACCTCCCTAGTCTTGCGTTGCCTGTTTTTTCAGGAAACAACAGTGACTGGACGGACTTTATAACGATGTACGATTCAATAGTCCATTGCAACGACAGTCTTAGTGATATACAGAAATTCCAATATTTGAAATCGGTACTTAAAGGCGACGCTTTAGCAATTGTCACAGGCTTGGTAATATCTGAACAAAATTACAGCATTGCATATCAAGCTTTGCGCAATCGGTACGCTAACCCACGCCGTTTGGCTGACCACTATTTTAAAATGATTCAAGACTTTAAACCAATTAAGAATGCTTCGCAAACTGAATTAAACCGCTTCTTGACCGCGCATTCAAACGCTGTGTGTGCGTTGAAGGTTATCCAGCTAGATGATTTGGCTGATTTTCTGCTTTTTCAGATGTCCATTAATAACTTGGACCCCCAGACTAGATTAAATTTTGAAACGAGGCTAGGCACAAATCGTATGCCTACGTACAAACTGTTGAATGATTTTATAACGGAACAGGCCCGGGCTCTAGAGTTGTTGGATCAACCGCCTGCCGCAGCTTCTACGAACGCGAGAGCTGCTCAACAACCCCGCATACTGGTGTCGTCAGTAAATGAGTCTGATTCGCAAGGGGCCCGTAATTTAAATTTTGACCAAATGGAACCTAACCTTAACACGGCACATAGTACAATTGTCCAGCCTTCGGTTTCGCCCGACAATTCTATTACACCTAAGGCTACGCAATATGTATACGAGCCTAGACGTGCTGCGTCAGGCCCTACACGGCCATTCAACGGACCGCGCCCCGTAAATATACCTCCTGTTATGAACACTCCTAGGATGTCAGTATTCCGTCACCGATTACCACCGCTTCACATGAATCAATCCCATGTTTCTACGACACACGCAGGCATGTGTTATTATTGCGGAGAAGGACATCGCATCATTGACTGTCAATCCTTTCTCGAACTGACTTCTGTGGAACGCCAGGACGCCATTATGAAGTTACAACGATGCTTCAATTGTCTTGGCTCACATTTCCAAGCTAAATGTAAGTCCAGCCAACGCTGCAAGCAGTGCAACGAGGCACATCATACTTTGTTACATAACAACCCGCCGTCACAACAATGACTAGTCACACCGCGACACCCGAGGCCAGCAACTAGACGCGCAACCGATACTCAAGCTCAACCTCATTCTTTGTCATGCAACATTACCTCGTCTCTCGCCCTGTTGGGTACCGCGCAAGTCGTCCTACAGGACCATTATGGTCAACCTCGTTTTCTAAGAGCTATTATCGACCCCGGCAGTCAGATATCTGCCATTACTAAGAAAGCAAGCGTCCTGCTGAGCCTACCTACTCGGAGTTCAAATATGTCTTTGATTGGTGTCGCCGCCAAGACCACACGTATCCACGAGTACGTTACGTTGATTTTATTCTCGAGGCATGACCCTGGTGTAATGCTAACTACTGAAGCCGCCGTGCTTAACCACATTACTGACCCGCTGCCGGCTACTAGGTTAGCCTCTCAAATAAGTGCTCAATACCAGCATCTACCTTTAGCTGACCCTCATTTCGATTCGCCTGCCGGTGTTGACATTATACTAGGGGCAGATATTTTCACCCAAATACTCACTAATGGGCCTTGCACTATCATTCATGGCCAGCCCTCCGCGCTTAACACTCGTTTAGGTTGGGTCATTATGGGATCCATACCGTATAGTATGCCCCATCAACCTAGAGTGTTTATTACCTCGCTACAGTCTATTGATGACAATATTCGACGGTTTTGGGAAGTCGAAGAAGTGACTGAGGCTAAATCTTTGAGCCCTGACGAACAGCTTTGTGAAAGCCTGTTTACTACAACTACTGAACGCGATGAAGTCGGGAGATATGTTGTCGCCCTCCCCTTCAAACCTGACGCTGTAACACTTAAGTCAAACCGCAACGTTGTCCTCGCTAGTTATCATGCTTTAGAACGACGTTTAAGTCGTCAGCCGGAGGTAGCTCGGCAATATCATCAATTCATGACAGAATATATGACTCTGGGTCATATGTACCCCGCGCTTAATACTTCTAACTATTTGATCCCGCATCATTGTGTTTTTAAGACCACCAGTTCTACTACTAAGTTACGAGTAGTATTCAACGCATCCTCGCCTGATTGTAACGCGAATTCTTTAAATCAGCAATTGCTTTCCGGTCCTAAACTTCAGAAGGACCTGTCTAACGTCATCATTTCCTTTCGCCTGTATGTTCACGCCGTCTGTGCTGATCTTAAAATGATGTACCGACAAATTGCCGTGCGCCCAGCTGATCGCTGCCACCAGCACATACTATACCGACCGACGCCTCAATCTCCGCTTGTGGAATACGAGTTAGCTACTGTCACATACGGACTAACCCCGTCTGCGTATTTAGCGTTGCGGACACTTGAACAACTCGTAAAGGACGAAGGTAGCCGATACCCTGCCGCGTCGCAAGCAATACTTCAGCAGACTTATGTTGATGATGTTGTCACTGGCGCCGATACACCCGAAGATGCCAAGGAATTGATACAGCAGCTCATTAACATTTTCGCACTCGCCGGCCTGGAACTCAGGAAATGGTCATCAAGTGATCCTGCACTATTGTCAACACTACCTTCCACTCATCTGGAGAACCCGCTACTGTTCCAGGACGATTCTACCGCCATCAAAATACTGGGACTGCAATGGAACCCTACCTCGGACTCATTCTCCTACCAGAGTCAGAATTTCGTTTCGGTGCCTACTAAACGCACCATACTATCTTATGTCGCTCGGACTTTCGACCCGCTTGGTTTCTTAACACCTATTACTTTCTGGATCAAATGCTTTCTCAAACGTTTGTGGCTCGAAAGGTTATCATGGGATGAACCTTTGCCAACCGCGCTTCTAAATCAATGGGACAGCTTCATTGTTCAATTCGCCAGTTTGTCTTCTATCCAAATACCTCGACACGTTGGCACACGAGTTGCCAAGCATCACCTGTTAGGGTTTTGCGATGCTTCCGAAGCTGGATACGCAGCAGCTATATATTTGAGAACCGAATGGAATGGAGTCGTTACCGTTAGCATTCTGAAGGCTAAGAGCAGGGTAGCTCCAGTTAAACCGATCACCATACCTCGCATGGAGCTTTGTGGCGCAGTCTTGCTGGCCAAACTCTACAAGTCCGTTCAGCCCGTTTTGAATTTTGTGTCTGACGCCGAGACGTTTTTCTTCACCGATTCTGAAATTGTGTTGTATTGGATCAACACCCCGCCTTATTTATTGAAGACTTTTACTGCCAACCGCGTCACTGAAATCGTTTCAAATACCTCCATGGACCGTTGGTTCCATGTCTCGACTGCTGATAACCCCGCGGACGTTGCTTCCCGTGGGTGTCTACCTAACCAGCTTGCTGAACATCCGCTGTGGTGGCACGGCCCACCATGGGCGCTACAATGTCCTACTGCGTGGCATTTGTCTAAGCCGACCGGCCTTAACCCGGACCAGACCGAACATAAATCTGAACCTAGACTGCTATGTACGGCCGTTCAAGAGCCTAATCGACTATTGACAACTATAGAACGACATTCGAACTTAATTACTCTTCACCATGTTTTCGCTTACGTCCTGCGGTTTGTGAATAATTGCCGTCGTAAAGGCCAGACTACTAACCACGGTCATAACACCCGCTACAAGGCCAAAGTCGCCTTGAGTAAAACTTCATTTACTACGCCTTCGGTGCAGGAGTTAAGTAACGCCAGAGATCTCTGCGTCAAGCTCATACAAGAGCTGGCCTTCAGCGAAACATTGCAACGGCTCCGTCGTGGCGCTCAAATCATCGATCCGCTCCGCAGCCTAACGCCATTTGTCGACGCCCAGGGCTTACTCAGGGTGGGCGGAAGACTTAATCATTCTGAGATGTCGTACGAATCTAAGCACCCCCTTCTGCTTCCTAAACATCATCAGTACGTCAACTTGATCTGCGATCATTACCACAAGTTAGCCTTACATGCCGGACCGCGCACCACTCAAGCGCTGATTAACGGCGAATTTTGGATTATTGCGTTACGCTCCTTACTTCGACAACGCATTCATGCGTGCATGCGGTGTTTCCGTCTGCAATCTAAGCCTCGTCCACCTATGATGGCTTCTTTACCATCATCTAGAGTCACTCCATCGCCGCCTTTCTGCAGGGTGGGAATTGATTTCGCTGGACCCTTTGACACAAAGGCAAATCATTTGCGTACCTCGAAGCTTTTAAAATCTTATCTTTGTCTATTTGTCTGCATGGCTACTAAGGCTGTGCACTTGGAGATGGTATCCGACCTATCCACCGATGCCTTTTTCGCAGCTTTACACCGTTTCACGTCAAGACGAGGGCTACCCTCTGATATTTATTCTGACAACGGCACGAATTTTGTTGGAGCCGCGAACCGCCTGAGTGAGGTCTATCAACTGCTTGACCACTCGAAATCGCTTATCAAGCGCAAACTCGCCGACCAACGTATTGAATGGCACTTCAACCCTCCAGCCGCACCACATTTCGGCGGACTTTGGGAGGCTGCCGTCAAATCCGCTAAAGGACTTATGCACCGCACGATCGGTAATACGGTATTAAACCCTGAAGAGTTGTCTACGTTGTTTACCCGGATAGAGGCTATTCTTAACAGTCGACCTATTTTCGAGGTTTCGCCTGACCCCAGCGAAGGATCGTCTTTCCTCACTCCCGGACATTTTCTTATTGGACGACCGCTCCTTGCACTTCCGGAGAGATGTTACCCCGAACCGCCTCTTAAATCTCGTTGGTCCATGATTCAGCAAATGACCAACCGTTTCTGGAAGACTTGGTCTACTCAGTACCTGCATTCGCAGATTCAACGCCGCAAGTGGCACAAGAACTCCTCACCGCTTCAGGAGGATCAACTCGTCTTCATCACTGGAGAGCATCCGAGCCCCCTTCATTGGCCTATGGGTCGGATCATACATCTACATCCTGGACACGACCAAGTATCCCGTGTAGCTACTGTCAAAACCTCGCACGGCCAGCTGAAGCGACCTGTCCACAAGCTTGTTGGTTTTCCGCTGCAGCATTGAGTTTCACCTTTGGTTTCTTCGGCACTCTTGCCCCCTTTTGTTTTTCTTCTCTTTCTTTCGTTTCCCCTGCTATTTTCTTCGGCACCCTCGGTTTCCGGTGCTTTATTAGTTCTTCGCCCTCTACCCACCTGGCGGATTAAAAACATTCGTTTTGGTGGGCGGTATGTTCGAGTCAGCGCTCGAAGTTTCGCGGCCTACTTTCAAACGCTCAGCTGGACTGTGCAGTAATGGTCACGTGATGTCCGATCTGCCAATCGATGTATGATTTGAAGTATTGATTTTCTGTGGCTTGATCCCCACTCCCTTAGCTCGCATTTTCCGTTAGTCGCCTGTAGCCTGTTGTCTCGGAACTGTCGTACAGTTAACAGCCTCGTTAAAATACCTCGTTACGTAAAGTTGCACAACATGTGCAGAGTGCCGCTTTGACCGTGAAAACCTCGTACAAGCATTAAACTGTTCGTCTTAATGTGTGTTAGTGTGACCGCGTTATTATATAAGTTATTTGCGGATTATTGACTTTAATTACAATCGCCGTTTGTAAGTTCCTTTGTGTCGTTACGCGCCATAGTTCTTAAATGACTTTAGGATTTTTAAACGCAGCTTATTGACTTCTCGTTTAAGTTTTAGTGTGACTTCGCCTGGCCAGGATTCCTACAAACTGGGTACCCAGGACTTCTACAGCTACGAGATCTACGACCACTTCAATTTTGCCCTTTCTTGCTCCACGAGGGTAAGTGCTGCATAAGCTTAAGTACTAATAATTCATTTATATGTAAATTCAGTGCGAATTGTTCTGTTATTAAATGTGCTTGTACGGAGCCCATTATGGCTTTCAAACTTTCGTAATTGCGTGCTCAGCGATTGAAGTAAGGCACTTTGCCGCAGCTTACTATTGTTACTCACATTTCTATTGTATTATTTCGGATCTTTCTCGAACCTCGTTTTCTTCTCATTTTAGCTAAGCGCCAGTCGCTTCAGTAGTGTTGAATTGTGTGGTATGTTTATGTCTTTTATTTTATTTATGAGGTTTGTTCTATTTTTTATGTGTGTTTCTGTCTTTAAGTTTATGGATTGTCTAATTGATTTGTCCATGTATTTTGCTAATTTATGTGCACTATATATACTATATTAACTCTTGAATTTTGGAGTCCATTACATTCGGTGAAACTTAATTAAATACTTTTACATTAGTTTATGGCTATCCGAACTTTAATTTATTTTATCATTCTATGATAGAACCATTTCCAAGTTTTATAGACTATACCTTACACAATGTGAATAAGGTGCCAGAAAATTCAGACCAGACTACAAACTTCCTAAATAAAACAAAGGTGACATATTTTTCCTGTTATCCTCTATTTTCCGATTTTACCGATATGCGTATGACCTATTACGATTGTTTGCGTTTTACATTGAAGAGAAATATATTCTGCTGTCTTAAATCATAATTTAATTTCAGCTACGGTATATATAATGTGTTTACAGGAATTGTATTAATCTGTGGTATGTTCCAATCTCAAATATCAAACACGATATTTTAAACTCGGAACAGAAAGAGAAAGTAGGAACGAAGGAACAACAGGTTGGGAACTTAGAAACCATGGAACCAAACACTAAAAATGGTCGATTGTAGTGGATTTGTCCGGAAATGTAAATACAAATTAAATTAATTCAACTATAAAGTGTAAAATAATGGTGGATAATATACTTTACTAAGAGTGCGGTAATAAATTTTGTAATATAAGTAGCTCTGTGATGTCTTGTATCGTTTTCTATTAACTAAGTGTAGCACTATTTACCTAAAAAATGGCGAACTTTGACATTTGTGTACAAAGAAATTTTTGTCTTGATATTCATTCAATAAAACTTGTCTTACCAAACTTAAAAAATCATGCATGACGTCATATTTAGACCTAAGATTCTCATATTGGAAGTGATTTGTTAATCAGAAATTCCATAATAGTCGAAAACGTTAACTGTTAAAGGCAAGTTGTTTCACCAATTGCAAAGATGGCAACGCCTGTTGATTATCAATGGGCGTATTCGATTATGGATTCATCTCGAGTCTCTACATTCCTTATTTCTATACTTCTAATTGTTTATGGTAGTTTTCGATCTCTTAATATGGAACAGGAAGCTAGAGAACGAGAAAGAGAGAGAGAGAAAGAAGGGGCCAAGTGTTTACTCACTGGACTAACTACCTCTTCTAACCCCGTTTGTGACAATGTACAAACTTTGGATACAATGCAAGCACTTTGTTTACCCCTTGGAGCTTCCATTTCACTTCTAGTGATGTTTTTCTTTTTTGACTCAATGCAGATGTTATTTGCCATTTGTACAGCAATCATTGCTACAGTAGCCCTTGCTTTTCTCTTACTACCAATGTGTCAGTATGTTATTCGACCCTGTTCAGACGGCAAAAAAATTTCTTTTGGTATTTGTGGCCGGTTTACTGGAGCTGAATTATTTTCTTTTTCTTTAGCTCTCTTCGTTGTTTGCATCTGGGTTCTCACTGGGCATTGGCTGCTTATGGATGCAATGGGTATGGGTTTATGTGTAGCATTCATTGCTTTTGTGCGATTACCTAGCCTTAAGGTTTCTACTCTACTTCTTACAGGCTTACTAATTTATGATGTGTTTTGGGTCTTTTTCTCGTCATATATATTTAATACGAATGTTATGGTTAAAGTTGCAACAAGACCTGCTGAAAATCCAGTAGGATTGGTTGCTCGCAAATTACATATTGGTGGCGTAGTAAAAGAAGCACCTAAATTGTCTCTCCCAGGAAAGTTGGTTTTTCCTAGTTTCCATAATGCTGGTCACTTTTCTATGTTAGGACTTGGAGATATTGTAATGCCAGGCCTCCTGTTATGTTTTGTTTTACGTTATGACGCTTATAAAAAGTCACAGATTTTGCATTTAGGAGAAACTGGAGTACCACCTCCCAGACATTTAAGTAAGGTTAGTTACTTTCATTGTTCTCTTATTGGATATTTTCTTGGGCTATTGACAGCAACAGTATCTTCAGAGGTGTTTAAAGCAGCACAACCTGCACTTTTATACCTAGTGCCATTTACTTTGCTTCCTTTATTAACAATGGCATATCTTAAAGGAGATTTAAGGAGAATGTGGAGTGAGCCATTTAATATTCATCCACCTTCAAAACATTTGGAAGTTTGACCCTTCAGTTGTGCTTTTGTGATAAAGATACTAAAATTGTAAACTAAAAGAATTCAATTTAGATTATACCTTAGGTGAAAAGCAACATGACAGAAAAGTCAGTATTTCTAGTGTTAAGTGTTGTGAATCTCTTATTATTTAAAAATTTTAAATTATGTAAGTATGTATACATTGTTGTGATCATGATTACAACTAATTAGATTAAGCGGCAATATCTTTCTCTTCTCATTTCTACCATAAAAGCATTTTGTACAACAATCTGTGAGAAATATTTAAACAAACTGTTTATACTGTAATTTTTAGTAAGCAAATACTAATTAAGAATCTGGTTATATTTAACAAATTCAGTGTTTATTGTTTAGATAGTTCTTGTACCCCTATTATTGAAAATTAATACTCAAAATATTAAAATGTATGCTATCTTAGTTTGGTAAAAATATAGTCTTAATGACGTTGGTTTTTTCAATTTTTTTTAAAAATTACTTGTTTCAATATGTAGAACACATATATTAACTTTTTTTCTGCAGAAAATACAGAAAGTTACTTTTTTACTTATTTTAATAGTTAGTCTGTAATGGCATACAGGCCTATAGCTTGAACCGGGCGCACAGTAGCTACAGCACACTGCACCAAGTCTAGATTTGGTTGTAATTTTATACAATATTACTAAATACCTATATTAAAATATATACCTACAAAGTATCCAATTATAATAGATTTTGTTATAATTTTATTCAACATTACTATATACCTATGAAGTATGTAGTCAGGATGGATTTGATTTAGCTACTGGGCGGCCAGTTCACACTATACATGCCATTAGAGACTAACATTAAAAATGAGCAAACAAATTAACTTTTCGTATTTTCTGCAGAAAAAGTTAATATTTGTGTTCTACGCAATAAATGTAGTAATTAAAAAAAAATTTTAAACAACGTCAATAAGACTTGTTTACACTATACATCCCATTACAGACTAACATTCTACACATTAAAGCGAGTAATTGGAAAAAAAATTTTTAAACGTCATTAAGACTATATTTTTACCCTTGTTTATTCCATTTTAAAGTTTGTATTTGAGTTCTGCTATGTAAAAATATACTCATCAAAATCAAAGTAAGATTAGACAAAACTCAGTATTTATTTTCTGTTCCCACATTATTGATTTTAGCAAATAAAATTACACCCTATGATGCGGAAAGTCATCAGGAATACAATATATATATATATATATATATATATATATATATATATATATATATATATATATATATATATATATATATATATATATATATATATATATATATATATATATATATATATATATATATATATATATATATATATATATATATATATATATATATATATATATATATATATATATATATATATATATATATATATTTATATATATATATATATATATATAAACTTCTGCTTAAACCCCAAAAATTGAAAATTTTAGAAAATTCCCACCTTCAAGGCATAGGTAAATCATTACTAATTGAACATTTTGGCTTTATTTGTTTGTCATAGTAAATCTCAAAATGTAATTATACTTGCTGCTGACTCCAAAAAAATTACAAGTTTTGAAAAAAATCAACCTTAACAACACACTATTAGCACCACGTTTTACCCAGCAAATTTTATATAATGGGCACACCCAGCCCATTTTTTTGTGATATAGTAAGTCGCAAAATCACTCAAAACGACAAAACAAACACTTACAGACACTATTGCATGCACAAAACCAAAAATATTGCATTCAGCATCTACACACTTTTTTATTTACAACCTTGGCCTTAAAATGTTAGAAGTTACCGCACAAAGCAGTATTGAAGTTCGATTTTTGTTTCTAAATTTTCTGTAATTTTTTTGGAGTCGACCGCAACTTTAATATTTTTATCATGTCTGATGACTTCCTGCATCACCTGGTATAATTCTTTTGCTAAAATCGATGGAAACGGGAAATAAATATCCAAACTTTGATATTTTACACAACTAAAAATATATTTTAAATAACAAGATGATTTTAAATATCATAAACCATAAGTAATGGATAAAATTTGACAAATTACAAACATAACTACAAACCACAAGCAAAGAAAAATCTTTAATAACTAATGTTCAATAAAACCAAGAAATATATTATATGAAGGAGTTCCCATATAAGGTCCCCAACACAGAAAAAAGAACCTGCTTAATTGAGGAAGAGTGAATACATGAATTTAAAGTGAATAGTTTGGTCAATTTGTAGCTATAGTAACATGTTCAAAATGCATGATTAACTAAAGAGACATAAAGAACTACCCAAATTAGAACCTATATTAAGTGCCCCAGTTTATACTTATGTTCAGCACTGTCTTTTCTATAGTCAAGAACATTTACTCTCTGGCTAGGCTAAACAATTTTCAAGCCATAATCATGAGTGGGCCTAGTAGTTTTATCCAGCCTTGTAGTTACTATTGAATTTTGGAATGTATTTTGCTTATAAACTCTCGCGTTGTGAAGTACTTTACTTGTGTGAGTTCTGTGATTAAATATTATTAATAATACAATAATAACTTCGTTGGGTAATTGTTTACTTTAGCGATTTTGTCCAAAATTATTTACCGGCTGATGATAAAAACAAACAAACAAAAATAATAACACTTTTACTGACGTCACAAATAGTACAATTTTGGAAAAAAATTATTTAATCCCCACTCCCTCTAACACCTAAAACCTTACAAAATCAATGTTTTATCTTGATTTGTATTACCACAGAAGGATAATTTTTTATCACATTTTAATGGGACTACGTTTTTGGGTGCCCAGTAACAACAGCGCACTGTATACGTCTAGTGATGAATATATACCTATAAAGTAACCAGTCAGGATAGATTTGGTTATATTATTATACAACATTACTATATACCTATATTAAAATATACCTATAAAGAATCCAGTCAGGATAGATTTGGTTGTAGTTTTATGCAACATTACTATGTACCTATATTAAAATATCCATTATGAATTTATGGTAAAAGTAAAAAATTACTCTTTGTTGTATTATTTATTATATGTTATATACTATGTTTTATATTAATCAATTGGAATTAAAACCATAAATAATTTGGTAACAGTTTACTGTTAGTCCACCACTTTCGATTTTTTTTACATATTGTATTTAAAAATTCATTCTAAAAAAAACTTATGTAAAAATAGTTTATGAAAGTTCCAATAAATGTTGGCACAAACCAAATCTCACTGAACAACAAGCTACTTCTGTATGAATAAATTGTTGAAAAATTACCTTCTATGTTATATCAAATAATTGTTAAAATTTAGTTAGAAATTCTTGATTAGGATAGATTTAGTTTATAAAAAATTAACTCTAAGCCAGCAATTTTCAGTAATCAGCTGTCATTAATTTTGCTCACAAAAAATATAATTGTATACAAAGATTGTTTCCCTATAAAAGAAAATGGTATTTAAACATCATAATAAAATTTGGGTAAAAATATACTCTTAATGACGTTGGTTTTTTTATTTTTTTTTTTTTTTATTAGAGGTTTTGATGAGTAAAACATGAATATCAATTTTTTCTGCAGAAAATATGGAAAGTTATTTTTTTCACATTTTAAATGTTAGTTTGTAATTGCATGTATAGCGTAAACGAGTCTTATTGACATTCTATTTTTTAAAAAAATCAACGAAGAAAAAAAAATCGAAATATTTAACTTTTAGTTATAATTTTATTCGACATTACTATCTACCTATATTAAAATATACCTACGAAGTATCCAGTCAGGATAGATTTGGTATTAATTTTACACAACATTACTATATACCTGAATTAAAATAAATTCTTGAATTTTGTAGTCCATTACGTTTAGTGAATCTTATTAATCATTTAAACAATAGTTTATGACTATCCGAACTTTAAATTTAGTAAATTTGTTAAAACTTACTGAGACAGAACGTTTTCGATTGCTATGTGGCGATCTTCATCAGTGTCTTCTGCTTGGAGATGTTGGGTCTATCGGTGATGATTTTAAAGGTAGGTTATCGATAGTATCATTATGGATAGATCATTATCGATAACCTTCCTTTAAAACCATCACCGCTTGACCCAACATCTCCAAGCATTAGACGCTGATGAAGATCGGCACATAGCGATTGAAAACGTTCTGTCTCAGTAAGTTTTAACAAATTTACTAAATTTAAAGTTCGGATAGTCATAAACTATTAATAAAGTAAACCTATGAAGTACCCAGTCAGGATAAATTTGGTTATAATTTTATTTAACATTACTATCTACATATGTTAAAGTATACCTACAAAGTATCTAGCCAGGAGGGATTTGGTTATAATTTTATACGACATTACTATATACCTATATTAAAATATATCTATGAAGTATCTAGTCAGGATAGATTTGGTTGTAATTTTCTGTCTCGGCAATAATGCTAAATATTTACCGAAATTACAACCAAATCTATCTGACTGGATACTTTGTAGGTATACTTTAATATAGGTAGATAGTAATGTTGAATAAAATTATAACCAAATAGATTTGGATAGTCCTGATGGATACTACGTAGGTATTAGTAATGTATAAAATTACAACCAATCACATAAAATACAATCACATACATACAACCAATACATACAATCACATAAAAGAAACAGGAACAAACACACAGACATCTACTATAAGCTAGAAATCCTACACATCAACAAAAAAGGACCACATCTCAACACACTAGAACAATATGAAATTTATAGACACACAAAAATACAAAGTACAAACATATTAAACAAACAAATCACACATATTCTTTGATGCTATCGAAAACCTTCCTTTAAAATCGTCACTGTTTGACCCGACATCTCCAAGCAGAAGACACTGATGAAGATCGCCACATAGCAATTGAATACGTTCTGTCTCAGTAAGTTTTCACAAATTTACAAAATTTAAAGTTCGGATAGTCATAAACTAATGTTAAAGTGATAAATTAAAGTTATAAGAATTTCACACAAGAATTTGGATTGCAGATGACTTGTCATATTTTTATAACAACCAAATCTATCTTGACTGAATACTTTATTATCATATTTTCACTTAACTGTATTGTAATGTAGTGCTTTGCTTTACAAAAATAAAAACCTGACTTTATACACTTTAGAAATGAGGTTAAATATAATTTTTTTCAATGTTTCAGCGCAATGTTTTATTACGTTTTCTTGTTCATAAAATATTTCTACATCAGGAGGTATAGTTTTTTTTTTCAAAGTAAAATTGATGAGGTCTAGCTAAAATTGTTTTAATGTTATTGAAGTTAATTTATTTTTTTTTTAACCAAAACTCCTAACCATATTTTTATATAGCTTTATAGTAACATGATATAACATAGAGCGTTAATTTTTCAACAATGTATTCATACATATATATGTAGTCTATGTTTAAAGTGAGCTTTCAAGTACTATTTATTGCTAACGACTATTTAAATAATTTTCCTTGCAGTTTTTGTGTTTTACATCTTGAGGTTTTTGTATAAATTACACTTTTCTGTATTAACTTGGCAAAAAAACCACTACTTACTGATTTATTCAGTATGTGTTGAATAAATCAGTAAGTAGTGGTTTTTTGCCAAGTTAATAGGAAAAAGTATAATTTTTCCTTGTTTAGAATGTAGTTTTACATAATATACATGTGAATAATATTACATAATAACATATGTGAGTAGCAAACAAAACATAAAAAATCGAAGATGGTGTTGTAATTCATTTAGTAGTTATTTGATAAAAGGCTGTTTTTTCTAAATTAATGGTTTTGTGGTGTTATTTAATCTACGTTTTAACTACTCATTATAGATTACAATTTTTTAAATAATATTGTTTGTTTTTGTTTAGAATGGATTTTTGCTTAAGAATATATCAAAGTTAACAACATTGAAATTCTTATAATCTGTGTGAGGTATTACAATAATTTGCATAAATTTAGAAGTTTACAGTCCCTGTTAGAACTTTTTTTGTTCATTTTCAGTTATCTTCTAATATTGCAATGAAATGCTCCTTGTATTCTTACAAGCAAGCAAAAGTATAATATTTTGTGTGTCAAAAATTTAAAAATTATATAGCAATGTTAATAACAGGATTCCTCTCCCTTTTTTCTGCAATAAAGACATACATTATTTTCAAGAAGGTAAAACAAATTGTAGAGGTTTAGTAATAAAGCACAAACACTTAAAAATTATCTCACAATGCAACATTATTGGGATTTAGAACACCTTATATTTGTATTACCGCTTATAAGATGGAGACTACTTCACTCATCAGTATGATATCTTATGTTAGGAAACTATTTCTTACCTAACCTAATAACTTTGCAGCAAAATTATAATATAGGTGTATTTAAATGTAGTATAACATGGTCTATTTTATAAAGTTTTGCGTAATACCTAAGGAAAACTGCATGTATTTTTCTTCTTTTCATACTTGTTACATACATACAAGACGATAGCAGTTTTAAATTTAGAATTTCATTATTGCTATGGAAACATAACCTCAAAACACATTCCTTTATGCAGGAATTATTTAAGAATTATTCGACACTAGCATATTATATTAATATATGGCTATATAAAAATGTAGCTTCAATGAATTAAGTTATAATAGGTTTGGAAATAAGAAAAGATATATTTTTAGTTTTACTTGCTAATGCCAAGAAAAAAATTTATAAACGATGCACTTGCTGTAAACTGCCAATGATGTAGTACTTGTACGTGCGTTATCTTAATGGAAAATTAGTTGTACATTTCCTATTTTTTTTATTGTATGTTGGTATCTTAAATTTTTACCCAACTATCTTCAAAATACAGTACAGTCTCGCTAATCCGGTCTCCGATGATCCGGACGTCCGGCTAATCCGGACGGCCCAACAATTTTGTTTAGTTATAGTATTTTACAGTGCACAATCAGTCTGCCGTCCACAAAAATATTTATTTTTATACGTCTATATTTGGTTTTTTTCAAAGGGGTTTTCCTACTCTAACAGACAAATAATATAATATATTCATTAAAATATGAATTTACCATATTATTTGTTTCTTTTGCCTATTAAAGTAGGAAAAACGTCTTTGAAAAAATATATTCACATTAGATCTCCCAACACTACAACGCACGTGACATCAGATACATCTTGCGATAAACGAAAGATAAAGGACCGCTGACCAAAATAAACGGATAGACAGTTTATCTGTCTGGCATCAGGTCAGTTGTGTTGTCGGACGGATGCCACCTTTACTGCTTCTCGCAAGATTTCTGCTCAGTTGTCATTTAATTCTAGTGTGATATTGATCTGTGTTTTTTATTTACGTCTCGTTCAGTATTCAGTGTAAATGGCGACTAAACGTAAGTCAGTGACAGTGACAATGGAATAAAAACTCCAAGCTTTTTTCGTATTGATGGAGGTGAATCGCTTACTAAAATTGCAAAAGAGTTAGGCGTGGGAAAACAAACTGTCTCCGATTGGAGAAACAACAATGTTTAGGCGGCAGAAGCACTTTAAAAGGACCAAAAAATGAAACCTTAGATGATGCTTTGTATGTTTGGTTTTGCCAACAACGGGAACAGGGTGTTCCATTATCGGGTGAAATTTGCAAACGATCGCGGTGAAACTGAATGAAAAGTTAAAAGGAGACCCTAATTTTACTGCCATTGTGGGTTGGCTGTAACGGTGGAAGGAACGACACGGCATCCGTCAACTCGGAATAAGTGGTGAAATTTTGTCAGGGGACATTGATGCCAGTGAAAAATTCAAAGACAAATTTGGCAAGTTTCTCAGAGATTTAAACTTACAACCTTGTCAGGTGTTTAACGCTGACGAAACCGGATTAAATTATAAAATGTTCCCAAACAAAATTTAGCTTCCAAATTAGATTCAGTAGCAAAAGGCCATAAAGTTAAGAAAGAACGTATGACTTTGCTGCCCTACAGTAATGCTTCTGGCGATCTAAAATTTCCACTTTTGGTGATAGGGAAATCCGCAAAGCCTAGGGTTTTAAAAAATGTAAATTTAAGTGTTATACCGGCTCAATACAAGTTCCAAAAATCAGCGTGGATGAACAGTCAAATTTTTAAGGACTGGTTTTTTTAAAACTTTGTTCCAACAACAGAAAAGTTTTTAAAAGAGAAAAAACTCCCTCGAAAAGCGGTTTTACTAATTGATAATGCCCCATGCCACCCAAATGAAGAATTATGTCATGGTGACATTTTTGTTAAATTTCTTCCTCCTAACGTCACGGCTCTCATTCAGCCGATGGACCGAGGCGTGATAGAGGCGATAAAATGGCGATATAGGAAAAAGGTAATTTTATCGCTTTTGTAACAACAAGAGGCAGATCCAGCTACACAATTTATTGAAATTCTTAATAAAGTGACTATAAAGGATGTCATTTATATGGCTGCAGAATCGTGGGAGGAAATTCAACCGTCTACACTCCAAAAGAGCTGGAAAAAATTGTGGCCTGAAATGCCACAGGAAAGTGAAAAAACCGACAGTCAACCTACTAATGGCGACGCGGAATTTGTTCAGATTTTTCAACAATTGGAGGGTTGGGCTGAGTTGAAAGACACTGATATTTCCGAGTGGATTATCAGTGATAATGACATTGGTTATCAAGTGCTCAATCGTCGCGGTGTGCACTGCAAACGCAGAAAATGACAGCTCGGAAGAGGAAGACTACACAGACGAACCGGTCAGCCCAACTCATGATGGGGAGGCTGCAATGCTGGAGGGGTTGATGACCTACTTTGAGAAACAAACTGATACGTCAACTGCGGAGCTACTGACCTTGAAACGCCTACAAGATCGTACTGTGAAACGACGTCATTCATAGTTAAAACAAAAGAACATTACGGACATTTTTTACTAAGTTTTTTAAAGTTTATTTTTGTTTCAGTTTCATTTTTGTTTGAGTCTTTTGTGCGTTTATACAGTATAGTGTAAATAACTTTATGTGAATACATTTATTCCACGAGAAAGATGCTTTCATATTTATTCATGCCATACCTTTTCTGTTACAATTACAGGATTTTTTGCTAAATAAGCTATGAAATACTGTACTGTATAGCTATATTTAGGCCTCAATTTCACTAAAACTACAATTTCAATATGTTTCCCCGCCTAAAACACATATTTGTTTGGCTTTTTCCGTCTAATCCGGACTTTCATTGATCCGGACAGGATCCGGTCCCATCAAGTCCGGATTAGTGAGACTGTACTGTACCATCAAAGGTGATTGAATTTATATTCCAACAGTATTTGGTTTGGATAATACTTAACCAAATAAAGATCTACTAGAATATTTTTTGTTTTCACATATGATACTTGAAAGAAATAAAGGTGCATTACATAAATGTTTCAAGCCGTAAACAAACATTTTTTTATAAAATGACCAGTATTTTATGCTACCATAAAATATAAGAAATTAACCACTTATCTACAAGGTGTCCTATTAGGATAACTTTGGTTATAAAAAACAACATAAACTTACTAAAAGTAACAATATATTCATATATGGTTGAGAACTATCAAATTGATGCCAGAAGTAAAGGATACAATAATGTAGAATAAGCAATAATGAACAATAAGATGAAGGATAATTCACTTACCAATTGGCTAGTTTATATTAGGAAAATATCTTCTTGTTTTTTATAACTAAATCTAACCGAACTGGATACTTTATAGCTGTATTAAAACAAAGCATAACCTGGTGCTCTAGGTTATAAAGAAATAGATAAAGTTTTTTGTATTTTTCCGTACTACACCAGTTTTTTTTTTACTAAGGTCCTTCAATTGTTTCTCAGAATATTCCAACACTTACATTTTCCTTTTGAATGTTTAGTATTAAGGTAGTGTAATAGCTTAGATGGTTTCATACTTTTGTTTGATAAAGTTGCAAAACAAATTACATACTGTGGCTTATATTCAATAACAGTAAATTCAAATTTTAAATAATTGTTTTTTCAGTACCACTACTTTCACTGAACTTGATGGTTGAGCAAATCTTTTCATAATCATATATTTTCAATCATTGTAACCAAATATTAACCTGGACTCTGTTTTAACATAACCTGCACTTGCCAACGGTGAATATTTGACTGCTACAATCACAGAGCACTACTACGTCCTTAACACCCGTGTGCCACTCTATGTTACCCCTCCATGGAGCACGCTCATCACCAGAGAGTAGGAGGGGGGCACAAATTATTCTTTCTTGCTAAGGGAAGGGGGGCACCTTAAAAATTAGACATTAAATTAGAGAATAATATAATGCAGTGTTTTTCAGCCTGTGGGTCGCGATGCCTCTATAGGGGGGCCGTCAGGAAGTTGAGAGAACTAGGTATTTTAGTAACAAAAAATCAATAAATTTTAACAAGATAGATATATTAAGAAAAAGTTGACAAAATGATACCCATTATACTATTTTACTTTATAAAGTTTATGTTTATCTTTATTTATACTAACAAATTTTAAAAAAATAATTTTTCGACTACTCGTATATTTTAATGTGAAGGTTGCGCTTGATTTTGTTCAATCAATTTCTCCCATCCTGGATCCGTTTTTGCAACTTTAAGTATTAAATCGTTATCCAAATTTAAGCGATTTCTTGCTTTACTTTTTATGTGGGGGGCCATTGATGACTGTCAACTCGCACAAGTTCGAGGTAGAAAATGGAATCAGACACTTCAAAGCCATTGTTAATTCAGGGTATTCTGTTTTTCTTTTTAACCAAAAGGTATCCAAACTTTGAGACTTGAATTCCAAGTGTAACATCCCATCGGCAGATAATTCCAGCAGTTTCTCTTTGAGCTTAGTTGGTAAATTTGCCTCATTTATAGCTGCAAAAACGGATTTAAGATCCATCTTTGCCCAGTGTTATCCGATATCTCTTGCACTGAGAAGTTCTGACACGACTCTTTCTTCAAATTATCTAACATCATTTTCATACCAGATATATATAAATTGATGTTTATCTCTCTTTCGACTTCTTTAATGAAAGACTGTGTTGACGAGAAGTAATCAAAGTTTTTTTCATTTATAGATGATGAGCACAATTAAATTTTTGTTATAAAGCCATGGAGTTTGTCTTTTTGCTGTGATGACATTTTCATCCCGTCCTTGAATACTTGGATACTATTCAAGTTAGTTAAAATGCAGAAATAAGTCAGAAAGAAAAGCCACTTTCAAAAGGATTTCCGGGTCAGAAATGAATTCAGAGTAATTGATTTGGCTTGCTGTAAATATACTAATAGTTCAGCGCGAAGTTCCATAACTCTAGTCAGTATTTTGCCTTTTCATAACCACCTAACCTCTGTATGGTAAAGCAAATGTTGGTGGACTGCCCCCATATCTTCACAAATGATTCAAAACAATAGAGTCTGCAAAGCTTTTCCTTTAATAGAATTTACAATTTTAATAATAATATTTAGTACTTGGCTGTATTCTTGTGGCAAGGTTTTGGCTGCAAAAGCTTGGCGATGGAGAAAGCAATGCATCCAACAAGCGCTTGGCATATGTTCTTTCAGTCTAGCAATAAATCCACTCTTCGCACCAGTCATAGATTTTGCTCCGTCACTACAAATAGCAATGCATTTTTGTGCCCAATCGATATTCATATCTTGCGTAGCTTCAAGGAACATGTCAAGCAAACACTGACCTGTAGTATTCCCGGGAAGTGTCTTGCAAAATAGTATTTCTTCCAGTAATTTTTCATTGGATTCAAACGCACAAAAGCTACAAACTGGGTACAACCCGCAATATCCGTTGATTCATCAAATTGCAACGACACAAAAGAACTTTTATTTATTTTTTCTATGACTTGGTCATGAATGTCAGTTGCCATATTGCTTATCCTGCATTGAATGGTATTGTCAGAGAGAGGTATACTTTTGAGCTTTTCGACCTCTTGCTTGCCAAACATAACCTCTGCTATATCTAAAACCGCTGGTAAAATCAAATTTTCGGCTATAGTGTGAGGTTTTCCTGCTATAACCACACGAAAAGCTACTTGATAACTAGGGAGCAACGCTTTCTCATTTAGGTTGGACATTTGTACTATAGCAGTTTTTTGATGTTCAAGAGCTTTTAATTTTCGGTCAAAAAATTTCAAGGGTTTATTTTTTTCATTAGGATGTTTTTTGTTTATGTGGCGTAACAACTTTGATGGCTTCATGCTTTCTCTTGACAAAGTTTCATAGCAAATTACGCACTGTGGATTTTTCTCAATCACAGTAAACGCAAATTTCAATTAATTGTCATCATACTTACGTTTTTTCGTTTGTCGTCCACTCCTACCGCTAGAAGTTGATGTTTCTGATGATCTTTTCAAGAATTTATCCATTTTCAATTATAACAAAATAACACACTTAAATTCACGCACTAATTCCATATAATACTGTAGTTTCAGTGGTGGTACTCTAGTGGTTTTGATACTAGGGGGTCGTGTCATAAAAAAGGTTGAAAAACACTGATATAATGAAATAAAATGTTGCACATACTTTCATTCAAAATCTCTTTTCTTCATTTAAATAAACATAAAATTTACAAAATTATTATTCTTTAAATTTCAACAGTTTGTAACTTCCAACTATATGACCTGGGTAAAAATGTTAATGGACAAAATGTTCACTGTTCATTGTCTTTTTATATTTACAACAAAACTACAAGTATAATTTTTAGTTAATTAGAGCTTAGCTAGTGAGAACTATTCACAATGGTAAAAGTCAAAATATTGAACTATAAATCTCACAAAAAATTAGTTTTAATAATCACAAACACAACAAACTAGTTTCGGCGACGAAGTCGCCTTCCTCAATGCAGCAAATTTATCAGCAACTTATTTACAAAAAAATATGTAGCTTCGTTTACAATCACTCACTAAAACTTATTTAAAACAACGATCAGTTTGGTTACTACACACAACCAGTTGAAATGTAAGGACAGTAACTACAAAACTCCATTGTTGGAGGATAAGCTTTATTTCTGTGATAATATGCTCCTTTAATTTACTTGAAATATTTTTACTGTATAAATTTCAAAAATATTTTTATTTTCTTTACACTTTACATTGTAGATCAATTGAAATATAGTTTCCATTATTTTTTTATGTGCAAAAGTATATCTTAATTTTTTTTATGTTTTAACAATTGTCATAAATTGAAACTATTTTTATTGTGTATATATTATTCAGCTATATAATATTTTTAGTTGCAATGTATATAAATTATATGCTTTGTGTATATATAATAATTTTGTATAATTTTCTTATTTTTTCTAATGTATAATTTTGTAATATAAATATTTAAATATCTGGAATTATTTTATGTGTTTTAACATATTTTGAAGTTTTTATTCTGGATGACTTCAAATTAATTTAATTTGTAGTTGCATCTTTACCTTTAAAATGTTTGTAAATATATTTGTAGTTCTTAAAATAAAATAAATTGATTATATGTTATTTATATGTTTTGTTATTTTTTAGAAAGGTCTGGTTTTTCATATAGAAGCTGTAAATTGTTCTTAATATTATATTTATATATTGTAATTCATGGCAAATTGTTTTCTTGAATTTATTGTACCACTTATAGTGGTGATGTACTATTACAGCAATAATTTTATAGTTTTTTTTTTTGCAAGCAGACTATAAAAGGTGTGTTTGTCACTCCATTGTCATAAACAAGTAATATTTTACATAAGTGTATGTCGTTAGAGTCTGTGTTTTCTTTTTTTAAAATTTGAATAAGAATTTAAATGCTGTAAGAACAGTTGAACCTAATTTCATTAGACCAGTGAAATTTTCAAATGTATTAATAGTGTAAAAGGGAAAGGTTATACAACAATCTGAAATTATATTTTACTACAGTCTATTCCAAATTTTCAATAAAATTATATATATATATATGTAGGACATTTTTTTGAGAATGGCTAAGGTTTCGTTGCAAATCAAACAGCGCCTTCTTTTTGGACTCAGTTACTAAATATTGGAAATTCCACAGATCTATGAATGTTCTGCATTCACTGTCTATTTTACTCTTCTTTTCCATACTTGTAAATCGCACACAAAAACAAGTCAAATCAAAATAACGTTACGAAGATGTCTGGTAAACACAATTACCATGTGTTACGATAAACACATTTTAAGGTAAGGAGTTTCCCAATACTATTTTATATCTCAAAACAGAGGTTTGTTTCTTGATATTAGTCTAGATTTGGAAATTATTGATACTGGTAGGAAAATTAAAACCGTGTTGGCCCTTGGGAATTTACTGAAGTAATTAGTGTGACCTCAAGGTCGAAACGTTTGGAGATCCCTGCACTAGACTTAAAGTATAGATAAGCTGAGAGCATTTTCTTTAAATTTATTGTCATTGTCTCTCTCCATCTTCATTTTTTTTTTTTTGTTTTGTTTAACTCATTTAGAAAAGTGCATGACTAGTTCTAAGAGATGAAGGGAGGTACTATGGAAGATATTAACTAAATACTTTAAAAGAAAAAAGGAAATTTAATCAGCCTATATATATATATATATATATATATATATATATATATGAAGTTAATATATTACTATGTAAGTAATTTTATCCACCATTAAGTGCAATAATTTTACCTTGAGTGATGAGGCACCTTTCGGTCGTTGACCATTGTCGAATCACTGATGTTTTTCTGTTGTGGATGTTCGGTCTGTGAAGTTGGTGTTTGTTGACGTTACGCGCGTAACGTCAACAAACACCAACTTCACAGACCGAACATCCACAACAGAAAAACATCAGTGATTCGACAATGGTCAACGACCGAAAGGTGCCTCATCACTCAAGGTAAAATTATTGCACTTAATGGTGGATAAAATTACTTACATAGTAATATATTAACTTCATAAAGTCAGTGCAACGGAAAAACAATGGATAATGTTAAATATCAAGAATATATATATATATATGTGTGTGTGTGTGTGTGTGTGTGTGTGTGTGTGTGTGTGTGTGTGTGTGCATGTATATGGTATGCCAAAAAAAATTCTTTTTTTAAAATGCAATAAAACCTACTTGAAGTACATAATATGGTATGCCAAAAAAAATTCTTTTTTTAAAATGCAATAAAACCTACTTGAAGTACATAAATTGATTATTTAAAAAAAAAAAATGTAAATACTGATCTAAAATTTTGTTTTATACAGTTTTAGAAATCATATCAGGTAGGTGATCAACCCATTGTCCATATAGTGATTAATACCAATTTTGTGTGTTTGGTATGACATTTATAATCGCTTACAAATTTTAAAAAAAATCAGGAGCCAAATCAGGATATACTCCTCTTATCACCCCTTATTGAGCTGGGTTGCTCAGAATAGTGTTTTTTTTTTTTTTTTTTTTTAAATCATTGATACTCCTGAAGTATGAGCTGTTGATCTATCTTGTTAACCAGATGTTGAGGGGAAGACCCCTTCTAACATCTTTACATACCACTTTTAGTTCTCTGTCACTGAGATCTCAGTAACTTCAAAAAACCAAGGATTAACAATTTCCCCTAAGGAAATTGCATACCACATTATCATTTTTCAATGACCTTTTATGTAATCCTGTAGTAAATTGAATACCTTTAGTAAATTAAGTATTTAATGAGACATAGCATTATATAAAACAGATATTTAACCAATTTTAACTAGCACAGTCCTCTTTCAGAATATTCTTTCCAGGTTAAACTCAGAGGGAGTTTTAAGCATTTTGCTGCACAAACAGGTTTGTGGTATCAATTTGAAGAAGTTGGCAGAAAACTATTTCCACCTCGAGAAAAATGGCAATTTGAAATAAGTTGAAATAATTATGAAACAAATTGGTACTTAGGTATAATACGGAGGGCACTATTATACAGCGAGCTTCAGCAGTCAGGTTAGATTATCATAAATTTGTTGCTATTACTTTTGCTGTTAACATTATGAACATTTATGAAAAGTAATGTTAGGAGAGTATCCCCTCAACATTAAGTATTTGACAGTTTGGGCTGCAAAACAGGGCAGCAGTTTCTATTCAAAGTCCTGAACCGTGATAAAAAAACATTGAACAGAGAAATTAAAAACATATTGAACCTGGAACAACAATTATAAATAGTAACATATTATGATAACCTAACCACAGCAGCAAACTGTTTATTAGTAGCCACCATATCATATCTAAGTGCCAATAAGTTCAACTCCCTTATACTTATTTTAATCATGCTGTATAAAAATGTCATATTCTAACAAATCATTTAGTTTTATTACCATTTTGAGTATAAATAAAGTTCAAGTACTCCAAGGTCATAGTTCAAACCAATATGGGAGAAGATAAACTGGATTTGATGGAATGGGGGACATCTCATTAGGTGGTTTGGGGGAGGGTGGTCACTGGTTTATAAATCTTTTATTTAAAGATTTATTTGGTTTACTTAATTACAATAAAATTAAATTTAAAACCTTGTGATGGATATTGCAGCTATTTTTCTTTTTTATTTGTTTTTTCTGTACAAAATAATTTTTTTTTAAAATTATTTTACAACTTACTATAAATTAAGTTGTATCAATATCATGTCAATAATCACCATATATTAATATTTTAACTGATTAAACATTATAAAGATGTATTCATTGTCTTTTCATATGTTCTCAATAAATTTGTTATAAATTTAAATATTTACTAATTCATTACACTTGGTGATTGAAAAACCACTACTTGCTGATGTTTTTCAGCAAACATGTTTGGCATTAGATCAGTCCATTGTTCAATGCTGCGAGACAAGACTGTTGCTTAGATGTTATACGGAGTTGTATTGAAGCATTACATAAAGTCAGTGATATAACAGACCTGAACACAGTTGTGTCCGTAACTTACAGCATTGAGCAATTTTAATCTAATGTGAAACGTGTTAGTTGAAAATCATCAGCAAGTAGTGGTTTGTTTGCCAAATGTAATAAATAAGTAAATATTACTAAATAAGCCTCAAGATTTACAACAATAAAACTGCAAATAAATTCAAAACTATAAATTTTGTATCTTGAATTAAAAGGGAAATAAAAAATTTATCATGTTGAAATCACATATCATGATTTCTTATTAGTTTGTCTTGAAAAAGGGCTAATTAAACCAAGTAATTTTTGAGATTTTTTACATCATTGAGAAAAGAGTTGTTTTCAGAGTTATAATTGTAAAGTTCTAGAGTTTAGTGCTACAATGTCAAGTATTCTGTAAAAGTATCATTTTGACAACACCTGAATTTTTTCTGGTTTATAGTGTTGACCATGGCAAGTTTCTTTGCTACCTTTTATCAAGTTATAAAAGGCCCAATTTTTTATTTGTTCTAAGCACATCATAAAGTATTTGCTCTTTATAGTAATTCCTATACTTCTTTTTAGAAGCCTACCATTGTTTCTGTTTTTTTTTCATTTGTTGGTTACCAATGTTTTTAAATTTTATAACATAAATTGTCAAAATAATAAGTTGATAGTACCTACAGAAGAGAAGTTAAAATCTCATGGATTTTCTGTGTGCAGGATGCAGAAAAATGTGATGACTTTCTTTCAAGAAGTGTCTCTGTTATTTCAATAGACATCGATATTAAGGATTCGATTGCTCCTTACCAATGATTGTGTAAACAAAAAACAATTGTACTGGTTGAAATTATCTGTTTTAAACTAATTATATATATTTTGAAGAGGCATTTCCCCACAAACTCAGAAGAATCTCTAAAAAGCATCCTGTGTTTATTAAAAGACAGGGAATTTATCCATGGATTTTCATAGCACTCCTGTTTTTAAATCATTGATTTTCAGGAGAAAAGCAGATTTAATGTCAGTATACCAATACTCTGGCAGTCAGTAAATTGACAACATATAACTATGGCTCATTAAAGTATTTTATGTTACTATTGCTGTACAGAAGCCCCAGTAATTATCCTTGGTGGTATTCTTGAATGATTAGATAAATTGGCATTTCATCAAACCTAAATAAATAGCAAATGTTTTCTCCCCTTGGTATATTAAACAATGTTTTCTTTGTGTGTTAAAATTGTTCCCCTTCAGTAATCCTAAAAACACTTTTTTGCTCCATTTTCAACAGATAAATTCTGATTACATTTGAAAATTAGATTTTTTGTAAAATATAAAGTACTAAATTGTCTTTATCCAATTCAAAATTTTTATCATTCTTTTCAGGAACAACTCGTTTTCAGAGAACTTCAAAATTAAACTCATTTTTCACTATCACTATTTCACTGAGCTTCATCCTCAGACTCTGAATGTTAGTTTATTTCACCTTTACCGTTATCTTTCCATTCTATTCCCAATTTATATATATATATATATATATATATATATATATATATATATATATATATATATATATATATACACCAATATTTTTTTAATAAATTGAAAGAGAAAAAGAATGGAACTGTGAATATACAAGTTGTGTATGAGTGAGTTGAAAACCTGTACCCCACCTTTTCAGAAGTGAAAAAATATTTTTAAAAAAAAACAAAAGTATTGCAAAATGGTTCATTTCTCTTTGGTTTTAAAATGTATACTGACATTCATTGGTTTTATTTGTAATAGTTTTTCTTTTCACACAATATTCAATCATTTCATTAGTAATTACTTTTATTTATTTAAAAAATTACATTATTATACTAATTCATTGCATGTAATTTGTATACATATGATACAAAATTATAACGTAATTTGTATACAGTACCATATTTAAAAGATTATCTAGGCTTTACTAGAAGCTCAAAATCAACCACAGGTTTTGTTTAAATCTTTTAATTAAATTAAAGTTGACAGTTTAATGGCGATTCTTGAGAAAATCTAGATTTGAAAATCAGCATATTTATATTTATTTATTGTTTTGTTCCTTTTTTACATATAGTATAAACATTTATTTTAATCTATTAACACTGCCACCATATTTTGTACTCATTTATGTTATTGTTATTTTTTTAATTAAAAACCAAATTTTTACTGTATGTAACTGTTCACATCAGTGTTGTAAAAATCCAGTAATTGTTCATGACATGTAAATAAAATTTAAAATGACATTTTTGTGTATTTTCTTTACATTTTTACTGTACCTAATTTTTATAAAATAAACCTGAAAATCAATAAAATTGTATATTTTGTATTATTTATTAAAAGTTGAAAAGTTGAATTTTGAAAAAGTATAATTAATTTTGTGTACAGGCAAAATGAAACAAATTAGAGTTTGTATAACATGAATTATAAATATGAATAAACAAATAAGAAAAGAGCCCTTAGCTACAAAGAAAGTTAATGAATATTTCAGGTGTAGCAATAAAGTTTTGATAGTTTTATTAGCAAAATATGCATAAAGGTTTTATACCTTCGCTATTTTTGTACCCAAGGTTTTTCTTGCTACTCTGATTTAAATATTGGTTGCTTTTTGATCATCATAAGCTCTGCCAATCCTGTTTTCATTTTTAGAAAAAAGAAAAGGGAAGTGCTAAATATTGTTCAAATAAGTAAAGCAAAATTGACGGCAATTTAAACAACAAAGCAAAAATATATGGAGAAATTTAATTAAAATTTGCTTTCACTTCTTCCCATTTCTAATAGTTTATTCTTCAGATTAAAGATTGTACATCTCTCGGAAAAAAACACCAAAAAGGAGAAATGAACAAAAACTTCAACAATCACTACAATAAATATATTAAGGAAGGCAAAACTTTACCCAAAAATAAACTATATTGCTCATGAACTAACATTAACACAAATCTATATATATACTACACACTATTCTACATGAGAAAATCTTGGAAAGATGTAAAACCACATAAACAAAAAATTCACTAAGAGTAACCATTCTGGTTAGAAATGTCAATAAGTCTGTTGGTTTTAGTCGAGAATTTGTAGGTATATTGGGTTTAATATAAAATAGCTGAGTTATCGTTGTTTCTAAATTTCATTAAGTAAATATTACATTATAAAAATTGTGACATAAAAAATTAAAATATATAAAGGTAAAAACTCTACAATAGTGTTATAAATGAATGTGCTAGAAACACAAATGCAATTATTGAGTATTTGTATGGAGAGAGGGATTTATTTGAAATGATGTGGAAGGCTCAGATTAGGAATCAGATTCTAAATTTGGATTCATAGTTATTTGTTTAGCGTAAAGCTGAACTATAGTTCTCATTCAACAATAACATTTCCTGGTTTTTTAAGCAGCATTTCTATTTGAAGAAATATAAATTTGTAATACAGCCCAGTGCTTGGATACTTTCAAGCCACATTTAAATTTGCTATATTTTTGTTGGGGTGGGGATAGAAATATAGTGAGTTGTAAAATTTTGTAAGTATAATATTTGGAAAAAATCAAGAAAGGCTTTTATGTTCAAATGTTTTTTTTTAATATTTCTAAATAGATATGTAAACACTATCTTTGTTTAAATTAAAGCAAGAGATGTACCTTGTTCTCAACTCAGTGAACATTGTTGGAAAATGTTTATATCTGTATATATATATATATATATATATATATATATCAAATATTCTTAAACAACTAATAATTGTATACAAATATATATATATATATGTGTGTGTGTAAATTTTTTCTCAGAAGCTACTCTAAGGATTTTCACCAAAATTGGTATAAGGGGGTTTTTAACCACGAAGTGAAAATTCGTCATCATCAAGTTTTTGTATGTAATTTGTAATATATATAATGTTATAGTATGTATTGTTGTTTTATAATATTTTAATTTGTAATATGTGTGAATATATATATATATATATATATATATATATATATATATATATATTTTAAATATGGTGATATATTTTCTTGTAATATAGTTAATAAAATAAAATATTTCAAAAACAAAAATACTTTTAATGAATATATTTATTCAAAGCTTTTTGCCGATAAAATAGTACCAGCATCTTCAGGATCAAGGCACCAAATTATTTATAAAGTCATTGATGTTATAGAAAAAATTACATAAAGTGCAATACTTATAAACATATGGTCGTTTGTAGCACATATGATTTAATTTTGTAAAAATATTATAATAGATAATTATTTTCCTGAAGATGCTGGTACTATTTTATCAGCGAAAAGTTATGAATAAATATATTCATTAAAAGTATTCTTGTTTTTGAATATATATATATATATATATATATATATATATATATATATATATATATATATATATATATATATATATATATGCTAATACGTATTCCTTTACGGATGGAAAAATATGATGAACAGTTATTATCTGGAGTACATCCGTTCATTCTGCAGTGTATAAAATCGCAATTCTGATGTTTTGCTAGAATCATATATATATATATCGCAATATGTATTCTTGTGTATTAATAAAGAACTAAGTCAAAATACAAATACACGAATTATAATTGAATTTACAATTCAAAGCTTTTCGTTGGCTAACTGAATTTTAATTGTTTAATATTCCTGATGATGTTGGTACTGTTGGCTAACGAAAAGCTTTGAATTGTAAATTCAATTATAATTCTTGTATTTGTATTTTGACTTAGTTCTTTATATATATATATATATATATGTTGTTACTTATTCCTTTACGGATGGAAAAATATAATGAATAGTTATTATCTGGAATACATCCGTTCATTCTGCAGTGCATAAAATCGCAGTTCCGACGTTTTGCTAGAATCTCATCTAGCATTGACGAGGTGAACCGAACAACAGTTGACGCGCTCTACAACTGTTGTTGGGTTCACATCGTCAATGCTAGATGAGATTCTAGCGAAATGTCCGAACTGTGATTTTATGCACTGCAGAATGAATGGATGTACTCCAGATAATAACTATTAATCATCATCATATATATATATATATATATATATATATATATAACTTTGCAACACAGTTTTCTTGTTTTCAATTTCACTATCTGTACTTAAACAAGTAAGATTCTTGTGTGTGTGTGTGTGTGTGTGTGTGTGTGTGTGTATATATATATATATATATATATATATATAGTCAGAAGAAGTTCAGAGAATGAATTAAACCTCCAGAAGGATTATAAATAATAATTGTTTCCATATTCACGTGAGCTACTACTTTTTAACTAAAAACAGATGTACATATGTTGGTATGTTACACTTGCCTAAAGTGTGCTTAACTTTTTTAGGATTATAAAGTTTGATTTTAATCTTTTATATAAAAAGGTACTTTACATTTACCAATTTTGTAAAAATTTGAAACTTGCCTAAAGAAATATTACCAATACAAAGTAGTTAACCAATAAAAGGAGTTGATTGTAACCTTAGAGCTGTTGATAAATATGCATGAAGTCTGAGAGAGACTTGAATTTAAATAAATTAGTTTGTCGGACTACATATTTGAGAAGTAAAACATTACTCAAAAATAAAGAACATCGCTCAAGTTAACGAAATTTCAGAAAAATCTCACGGATGGAATATCTCTCTGTAAACCTACAGTTCATGAAAATAAAAAAATATGTAAAGTTTGCTCTTCAGATCATAATTCTTTCAAGTCTTTATCCTATTTCTTCAATGAATAACCTCTGTACATGCATTTAAATTAACGTTCATTGACTACTCATTAAATTTGAAATGCATTTAAAATTAGAAGCAAATTTAATCACTAATTTTAGTGTGAAGATAGTTAAATATTGCATTTGATTTTCAAGTTGCCTTTTGTTTTATGAATTTATTCCCGATTTTCCTTAACGTTAAAAAACCAACCTCCCTCTTAGAAGGAATTTCTGGCCCATTACTGCATAAAATAACTTTCAAATAAATATAAAATTAGGGATCTTAGACATGAAGCTATTTTAAAAAATTGAATATTGAAAATATTATCCTAATATTTTAGGCAATATGTTGACGTTTCACTTTTTGTATTTATTGTTCAACAATAGGTTAATTTTAAGTGGTTTTGGGATGCAAACTCGGTTGTATCCAGCAAAAGTGGATTTGGGAGTTTTATTTACACAAAATTTTAAAACGGGACTAAAAATTTAAATGATATTTTACTCTGTTTAACTCTAAATAAGAAAGTTTGGGCCACGAGCTATGCCAGCATTTATGTGGATAAATTAGGCCTACCGGAATTATTTCTCACCCTCCAACTACTGTTTACGACCCCGGCACTGTCTTCTCTTAAAATAAAAAATGTGGTTGCTGTCCTTGTAGAATAAAGATGGTGCAATAATATTAAGTTAATTAAAACTTATAAATTTAAAATATACGTTGTACAATATGAGAAATATTGTATCATGACGCATAACCTTACGTCGGTCGTTAAGAAGACTCAGTTTGATAAAGTAACTTGGTTCAGATAAAGAACTTAGTGTCTGATTGTCTGTCCTTTATGCATTACTACTGTACATCATTAATCCGACTGTCATGAAGCTGGAAAATTTTAAAATACACTCCAAGAAAGGGTTCCGTTTGGGGACGCCTAAGTCGATATTTTTTTAAAAAAAGCATTTTTCTGCAACACCATTTAGTCACTTGGATTTTAGTTTAATAGACTAAGTGGCTATGAAATATAAGAATAATTATTATTAACATAGATGCAACTGATAACCAATAGATAGAGGCAATCACGAATTGGCGTACAGCTGATGGCTGAATGAAAACATGATTTTATACACCAGTTTTTATAAGTATTTAAGCTAGTTTGCAAACAGCAGTTTTAATGTGTATAAAATTATACATTATTTACTGTACAATACTAAGTTGAAATGGTAATAAATTGAAAATTTATCAACCTAACAATTTAATTAATTATAAAATTAATCTTACTAAATTATTTCATTATTATAGAAATGTATTCTACATTTTTTTGTGTTAACGTATTAATTAAAGGAAATAGATATAGAATTAGGCTATAGATATAGGACACACACACACACACACATATATATATATATATATATATATATATATATATAGTCTATATGTATGTAGGCCTATGTTTACTTTTCATTTTAGAAACTGTCGTAGCCTATATGGTTTAATTCAATTCTTCGTAAAACTTAAAAGCGGATAAGAATCGTATTGGGAGATGTAACTAACCAACTGCTCTCCAATAAATCAGGAGAATTAAAACGGCACTGAAATATTTTCCTAATATCAGTAAATTAAATATATTTCCAATAAAAATTACAAAATTAAAATTTATTTTTCACGGTAAGTTAACTTATCATTCCTTTCTTCTGATTATCACAGTAACGTGCGACAGGTAAGCTAATTGATTACATAAATTGAAGAAAGATCTCGTTTAATGTTATTTCTCATAATGTTTTAATATGTGCATTTTTACCGCGGCTCATACCAAATTTCCAATTTTTTACTTGTCGAATTCTGTTTTTTGTTTATTGCCAATTTATAGTGTTAGATTTCCGCTTCACATGAAGTTCATTCATCGGCGAACTTCAAAAATTGTGTAATATTTCAGAATTATTTCCGATATACCAATTTTTATAAAGATTTGCATTCCAGCTATTGTGATTTTTGCCACTTGTGTTGACCCTTTTATTTTTGTTTATTATTTTACAATGATTATTTTTTTTTATTTTTTCCTAGGTTTTTTTCGGCAAAGTTAAAACAACACCAAAGTGTTCTTCTTGCCCAAGTTGCCCACATAAGACTGACTGTCATGAAAATTGTTTTGACACTTTTAATGTATGCCTAAACGTATCACAAGTGAGTAAGTCATGGACGGATTTGTGAATATTTTGTACATTCTACAGAACTAATGTGTAAACATATAGTATCTCTGATATCCCCATTTATTTATAGTGTAAATAAACCTGCTGTGACTGTAAACGTAGTTGTCCCAATATAATAATGCAGTAGTTCCGATAAACAATTTGTAAGCAACAAATGCTAATGCGCATTACCCAATAAACGTTTGCAATGGAATAAACATTTACAAATAAAATTCTACTGGAAGGAACAAAATTAAACTTAGTGTCGACCAGGAATTTAATATTTTGAAAAATAGACAAAACTTACTTCACTTTACAGTACACAAAACTTTAAAAAAAATTTAAATAGAGCACAATGTGATACTACACTAGAATTTAGTAACAAAATATTCTGTTAGAATAGATTAATTTTTCTCTAAAAAATAAAGTTTACTAATCCATCAGATAAACTGGAGGCGTTCAACATGCAACGAAGCCCTGCAGCAGTAGGAAGCCCTTATTTCATGCAGCGAAGTAGAAATGTAGGATACCAGTATTACAAACTGGAGGCCTAGTCATTTATTAACAAAATGGCCTCTTAACAGACTTTAGTATATTTTTAAAACTAAATTTATCTTTTAGGGACTTTATTGCTATATTCTAGGGTGTTACAACATAATGCTGTGCTTAATGTAAACAGCATTCTAGAAACTTTTTTATCTATTGTGAAGGGAAGTGATTTTTTCTTTTTTTGTCAAAACATTTTCGTGTGTTGCCGCTAAGTTTTATTATTTTACCGTATTCCTGAAGACTTTCTACTCTTTTAAACTTGACATTTTGTATCGTTTTTGGACTTTAATGATGTTGAAAATAAAAAATTACACCTGGACATATCTAAGGTATAAAAAATAAGATAGGAAAACACAGAGTACAAATAATAAAACTTGTCACCTCAAAAATTATAAATTTTGAAAAATACACAATTAACTTCACATAGACATAAATATGCCACAGCACACAAGGCACATTATAAAATTAAGATTTTGTTTATAAAACAAAAGCATCAAGTTATAATATATAACATATGTTAAGTTAAGAGTTACAATATATCTACAAAGTATCATGTTCTGTAAATTTGGGGTTTCAAAACAAAACCGAACCCCATTAACGCGCGAGTGAAATAGGCTTAACGTAGCACATGCAGTGAGAAACTTGTTGCTTGCGGGAAGCCCTAAATAAATAAATACGCTACTAACAACGCAGACTCGATTTTCCAAATTAATGAAACACATATGTAAGACTGAAATTCTGACAAATAAAAATTAAGTGGCGTCAACTTCCAAAAAGACTGACAGACCCGGACGTAGCCTAACTAGACATAGATATAAATATATTAATTGATATGTCATTAATTAATGAAATGATAAAATATTACAAACATTTTATTAAAATTTTGAAATTTAATAAAATTATTATAATTGTCATTAAATGATAACGAAGTGATAAATAGATTTTCACCATAAAACTTTTACAAAAGAAGAATGGCCAGTAACAAAAATTGCAATTATGTAAGATAATTTTCTTTAACTATCTAAGATGCACAAGGCTCATTATTGTTAAGAATAGCTTAGCAAGACTCAAGCCCTAAATTATTCCGCTTATAACTACCGATAACTTTCTTTAGTATTCTCTGATACATAATAACTTGTGATACACAGACTGGATTCTGACACGTGATATTAGCAGAAACACCACATAGGCTTTGCCTACACATTTATGTATTTATATAAAGGTAAACAGCCAAATTATGTTACGTAATAACTTAAATTATTTTAAAATTAATATATTTTATAGTAAGAGTTTGAATTATTATTACTTTTTAATAAAAATGGCCTTATCACCCACCTCATTATTTTATATATTTAGGCCTACATATTGTAGTGATCAACTTACGTAATATTATCCCAAATGTTTTCTCTGTGGTCGACCTTCAAGATCTACTCCTTAGGCCTATAATGACCTTTCATTTATTTATATGTGTAGCCTATTGTACTAACAAATTTTACACGTCTGAAACATATCGAACCAATAATATATTTCAAAAGACGGCTACGGTATTTCAAAAGAATAGCCTGACTAGACTAATATTTTTATAACAAATTGATAATAAATAAACTGATTTCTTATCACTTTGTAAATACCAACTTAGATAATACTAAATTTATTTATTTATTAATTAGGCTGCTTAATAAGATTTTTTAAAGCCGTAAGTTCATATAATTAGTTTAATAACTGTTTGCTAAATACTCAATCTAATAATGTTAATATACTGTAATCAATTTAATTTGCTTGCCTCCTTTTCATAATAAAATTAACAATAAGAGCTCATAGTTATTGTTAACTACATGTATGTATATAAGATGAAAAACAAACTATAAATTTGTATTTTATTCAAATATTTTTCTGGACATTAAAACCGAGAAGCATTTTAACTTAATAATTGGATAACTTGAGTAGACCATATGTAAAACAAATTATTTCCTTGCAGTTTTTGTGTTGTAGTAACTTACATCTTGAGATTTTGTTTTTAAAAATTACTACTATTGGTTATCACTTGGCAAAAAAACACTACTTAGGTCTACTGATATTTTTCAGCAGACGCTTTTCGCACTAGGTCAGTGCACTGTTCAATGCTGTGAATCAAGTGTGAAATGGGTCTGCTGAAGAATATCAGTAGGCCTAAGTAGAGGTTTTTGGCCATGTGATACCAATAAATATTTCCAATCACTTTGAAAATTGTCTTGAAATTTCGCTTATTAAAAACTGTTAGTTTTAAACGCTTTCCAGTATCAAAATTTCTTAAAAATACTAATAACAATTTCTCCAAAATACATTTTCATTACATTAGCATCTTCAAATTTGTCTTTTTCCATTGTCATGTTTTGGTTTGGATAAATCAATCATGTCTACCTCAGAAAAACCGTTAAAAATTTGTAATTTATACTTTTCTGTATAACGTATAGCCTACCTCAAGTCTAATTTTTTCAATAATATAAAAATAGCCCTATTATGTGCTGAATAATGTGTCTCAAAAAGTATTTATAAGAAAGGAAAAATCATGATAAACTATAGACATTAGGAGTTCTAAAAGAAGCTACTGTAAAACCTGTCAAAATAACCGATGTTTATTTAATTACACTACTGATGTTAAAAAAAAAACGATGACTCCTTTACTTTAGAGGGACTGGGGAAATAATGGAAAAGTATTTTTACAAGAATTATTTCATGGAGAAAGAATTATCTTCTACAAGAAGCCTACAATTATTAATCAATGGATTGATAGTGTTGAGGATGAGTCAGAGATTTATCGTAGTAATTTGCAAGCTATTTTGTTAAAAAATAACTTTGTAATTTTACCATGTTTCTACTTTTTATTGAATTTTTTATTCGATAATAAAACCCATCTCCTTAAAACGGTCGTCCTCAATTACACAAAAAAGCAAGTGTTACTGTAACTGTAGGGAAGTGTTTACATAATTAACAATTATACCGTATTGTTTAAGTGTGTAAATTGCTCGAGTTGAAGGTAGAAACAAACATTATTAAGTAAATAAAAGCACTTCTAACTACACATGATTTTTCTAGTTCATTATAGGCCTAACTATTTATTTTCATTAACCTTGTGTAAGCCTAATTTCAGTTGCAAAAGAACCATCTTCAGAAGTATTAATCTACATTTAAGCATACATAGGCCTCCCTACCTTTGATGTATTTTGAAACAAGCACCATGGTATACCCCTAGGAAGTTGTAACTTAGACTACCGTAGACTTAAAGTTACTGCTAGTAACCGAAATGCAAATAAAGTTATTAATAAAATAAGTATTTTTGGCGTTCTTAATTATGTAAGTAAACAGTAGCAGTTTGTTTTAATAAAAACAAATAATAGCCTAGGCCTACATTTATTAAGAAATTTATTTAGGTAATTTTAATCTTGTGGAATAAAAAAAGAAATTTCAAGTTTGTAAATATTTTGTGTATATTTTATAGTTATAATGTTTACATTTATATATAAACCTTTTACTTATGATAACCTAATAGGCCTACTATTTACCTACGGATCGATTTTTTTTGTTATATTCAACTAAGAGAATGGATTGTGCTTTTGTTTTTGCCTTATGTTAGCCTACTTCATTATCACATTTATATAACATCGAAATTATATTTTAAAACTTTTTCGTTTAAAGATGTTTATGGATGATTTTTTGATTAAGCCTATAGATCATGAACAATATCTCAATTTAATAATTCTCAACTCTATCGCCGCTGGACACAGCATAAAATGTGACGAGCTGAACTGTCTATGTAGGCCTAATGTATTAGGTGTTTATTTCGGTCTTGTCAACTTGACGGGCCCACGGTACCTGATTCTGGATTTTTTCCCCAAAAGGCCCCTTTTATCGCTCATAACGGGGTGTTGTGTTGTTCTTGGCTCCACTCGTTACATTACCTAAAGATACTTAGTGGATGTGAGACAATCAAAACGATGTGTAAAGTGTGGTGAAATAATAGATCTTAATTATCCACAGAACTGAAATATAATTTACAAATGTGGTATTAGAAATTGAAGAACTACGAAGCATATAAGGGACAATACTGTTTTCTGTTTGGCGCGTAATACTCCCCTTCAATTATTCATCGGGTTTAGGCGATGATAACCTTGATAGGTTTTCGCCTGGTAAAAATTTAAAAAAATATTTAAAAATGTTCATCGGTAATAGCGTGGAACACGAAATATCCGTTTTCCGTGATTGTTATCGAAACTTCATTCTCGTGGGCTACAGTATCAAAACACACCAATGCGTTTAGAGAAATTCTTGTGGTTTGGGTACTGGAGAATTCAACTGAAATAGTTGGTATACGACGAATTGTCGAAGTAGATGAAAGCGTGTTTGGAAAACGCAAGTAGGCCTACATCGTGGACGTTTGTCTAAAACTTGTGTAGCTGGTAACAGACTATTGATAGGGAAAGTAAAAAGTGTTTTCTGAAAATTGTGGAGAAAGAGATTCAGCTACATTACTGCAATTAGTCATAGTGGAAAATGTGGAGCCTGGGACGACAGTCATCATCGATATGTGTAGGGGTTACAATTCTCTGAGTCAAAATGGATACCGACACAAAACTCTTAATCATTCAATTAATTCTGTTAGCCCTACTGATCATAATGTACATACACAGACAAAAGAAAGCCACTGGGATAAAATAAAAGGTGATATGCGACGTAGAATAGGCCGAATGTCAGTGAGTAGGCCTACGTTTGAAACCAATTTTATCAAATACGAATGGAGAAATAGGTTTCTGTCAAACTGTTGAGAACTGTATGGAGATTTTTTCAATAGTCAAATGTATATTAAGCCTTAGATTAAGAGAAAATAATAAAAGGATTCAAAAAGAATATTATGTGAGTGTGTATTTTGAATAGCCTAAGCACCTTGCTTTATAGTAAGAAATACTCGTCCAAGTTTAATCAATTTATTTTCAAGATTTAATCAATTAATTATAGTCTAATAATTTTGATCAGTATTCACTTGGCGGTTCACTCTGTATAGGTCCGAGAGTGATTGATTTGCAAAAGTGTCTTTATTTAAAGAGATGGGCCTACCGATATTTCTACGTGGGTGGAAAAATTCTAATATTTTAAAACCCAGTGTGTAATATATTAAATCGGACGTAAAATATGTGCCCAGTAGGGCCTATATATATATATATATATTCTGGGACTTTACATTGAAGCTAATATTCGGCACCCTGCCTTAAAGATACTATTCCTAACACTTCTTTCTAAATTTTATACACTTTTCTTTATAAATCAACCACTGAACCTCCTTTTATGTAACAACTCTTCTAGAGAATTTTTTTATGATTCTGGTTTGGATACACTGACAATCATAAAACGTTTTTTTTGGGAACCTGTTTCACACTACACATTTACCTCCTTTTTCGGTCGAAGGGAGACTACCTTAGTTTCCCTGAGCCTAAGTTTCTCTAGCATGTTTCCCATCCTAGTTAAATTTTCTAGCAAATCAAGAAAAGAGATTTTGGCTTCTACCAATCAAATTTGAATTTTTTGTATGTTAGCATTTTTAAAATGTTAGCATTATTTTGCGAAAGTTTGAAGTAAACTGCCTTATAATTTTTTTGTAGGTGAGCATGACACATCTGCTGATTTCTCCTGTCCCTTCTTAGTTTCTAAATCATAACAAAAAACTCTACCCTCGTCCTCAAAGTGTCTTTTACAAAATTTCTTATTTCCGTAACTAATATGGAATTACAAATTTCAACTTCTTTTATTTCTTTGTTGGATTTTTAAAAATAACTAAACTTTTGCTTAGCTTGCTTATAGGTATTAATGTTTCATACATTTAACATTATAATTTATATTGCTTTGAATTTTGTAGTCCTTTACGTTTGGTGAAATTTAACTAATCACTTAAACATTTGTTGATGACTGTCCGAACTTTAAATTTTGTAAATTTGTAAAAATGTAGGCCTACTGAGACAAAACGTTTTCTGTCCAAATCGCCACATAGCGATGCAACAACAATTAGGCCTACAAAGAAAAAAAGTGAAAGGTTTTTTGACAATAAATTCCTATGTAAAACAAACTCTCCCAAAACCATTTTCAGGGTTTTTTGAAGACTATAAGATGCTATTTATATTGAACCCCTCATTTGTGGGATTTTTGTTTAAAGGGCAAGGGGTAGTGAACTCAAATTAAAATATTTGTTGATTCCATCTTCAAAACAAACAAAGTAGGTGCTACTACAGGCAAGTTTATAAACATTTAAAAGTGTTTAGTCAAATTAAAATTCTTAACAGCATTGTTTATCAATCACTTTAACATTAGTTTATGACTATATGAAATTTAAATTTTGTAAATTCATATAATTTTGCTTGTAATTTAAATTTAAATTTTGTGAAAACTCACTGAGACAGAATGTTTTCGATCGCTATGCGGCGATCTTCATCAGTGTTTTCTGCTTGGAGATGTTGGACAAGCAGTGGCGGTTTTCGATAGTATCAAACAGTATGTGTGATTTGTATTGGGTTTGTTCGTTTAATTTGTTTGTACTTTGTGTGTCTGTAAATTTCATATTGTTCTAGTGTGTTGAGATGAGGTCCTTTTTTGTTGATGTGTAGGTTTTCTAGGTTATGGTAAATGTCTGTGTATTTGTGTCCTGTTTTTTATGTGATTGTTAAATGCTGAGTTGGTGTTCTGTTTGTGTTCCTTGACACTTTGTTTAAAGATGCGACATGTTTGTCCAATATAGAATTGTTACATTTGTCGCAGTTTAGTTTGTATATGCCTAGTGCTTGTAGTTTACCTTTGTTGTTGGTGTCATGTATTTTAACTTGTTATTAGTTTTGTATGCTATTTTGTATCCTGTTTTTTTGAAATTTGTGGACTATTTTATTTGAAGTTTTGTTTATGTATGGTATTGTGATGTATTTGTTTTTCTTGTCTGTAGTGTTAATTATAGTGTTTTTTTTTTGTATATTGTGCCATAGTTTATCTATTATTGTGGTGTTGTATGCATTTGTATATGCTAAATATTTAATAGTGTCTAGTTCTTTGTTTATATTTTCTGTGGTCATTGGAACTTCTTTAAGACTATAGAGCATGAATCTGAAGGCAGCGTGTTTATGTTGGATAGGGTGGTTAGAGGTGTTGTGGATATGTGTGTCTGTCGTTGTGGGTTTCCTATAAATGTTGAAGCTGTGTTTTTGTGTGTGGCTTTTTGTAATGATTAGGTCGAGTAAATTTAGGGATAGGTTGGTTTCAATTTCTGAGGCGAAGTGGTGTTGTGAGTGTATTTTATTAGTGTATGTGAGGAGTTTTTCTCATTGTCGGGTGTTGCCTCCGTATAGTGTTATGATATCATCGACATATCTGTCGCAGTAAATGATTTCTTGTGCGTGTGTATTATTTGTAAGTACCTTAGTGTGTTCTGTGTTGTAGGAAAATTTTGCTTAGGACACTGCTGATAGGACTTCCCATGGGTAGGCCATCTGGTTTTTAATAGAAGTTTAAGTTGTGGGTGAAATAGTTTTGTTTGGTGATGGTTTGGAGGATGTTTAGGATTTCGGTAACGTGGGTTTTTGGTAAGTTTATCTGTATTAATTGGGTTTCTAGGATGTTGGGAGTTTCGGATATGGGTATGTTGGTGTACATATTTGTTGTCTAGTGATAGTAGGTTGAATAGCGTGGAACATCTTTTATTTTATTTATGAGGTTTGTTCTGTTTTTTTGTGTGTTTCTGTGTTCAAGTTAATAGATTGTCTGACTATTTTGTCCATGTATTTTGCTAGTTTATGTGCAGGGGCATTTAGGTAGTCGATGATGGCTCGGACCTGGACATTGGCGTTTTGAAGACATTTTAGGGAGAGCGTGGAGCTTTAGGGTGGATTTGTTTTAGGTGGTATTTTTTGTTTTTGCTGATAGTGTATTTGGATATATTAAATAGTTTTTTGATGGTTCTGTGATATTTATCAGTTGGATCTGTATGTAGTTGTATTATATTATTATTTATTATGTAATCACTGATTTTGCCATTTAGGCTGTTTGTATTAATAATTACTGTGGTGTTGCCTTTCTCTGCTGTGGTGAGTGAGATGTTGTTTAGTTAAGGTTTTTGTTTTATGTTTGCAGCGATTTTAATTTCATTGTTCATGTTTTTGTTGCTTATGTTTTTTGTGTTATTTTGAAATGAGTCTTGGTCTTCGGTGTTGATTTTTTGTATGGCTGTTTCAGTTTGTAGTATAATGTTTCTATTTGTTATGTTATTTGATTTATAATGTAGGTTGTACTTTAGGTCTTTGTTTATTAAATTCATTTTGTTTTGTGTGAATTTGGTATTAGTGAGGTTAACTGTACGGGGGTAGAATTTTTGTGTATGTTGAGAGTATGTTGTTTTTTATGTTGCATAATAATTGATTAATCTTTTTCTAGTGTTTATTCTTTTATTTGTTGCCTAATTATTAGTGTCTATTACGATTTGTAGTATGAGTTCGTGTTGGTGAGATTTAGGTAAAGTTGTATAACAGTGAATCTTTATTTTTTTATAAAGATTTTATGCTTAGTTACACATAAATGATTTCCGCCTTTTGTTTAGTGATTATAGTTGCTTTTTTGTTATTGTTTATTTTTGCATATGTGAGTGTTATGTTATGCATTGGGCATTGTTTGTAATTTACATATCATTTTTCCAGTTATACAAAAATATACATAAAAACATACCTATTATAAACATTAAGGTCTCTAAAGGGGTAACTATCTTGTAAATAACTAAAAAACATCCGTAATTGGATTACATTCAATTTTTATTATGATGAAAAAGCCATGGGTCCTCTTTCAATTTTCCAAAAAATGGAGGCAATCATTTAATTTTCATCGCATCTCTGTCAGTTTGTATGCTAGACTTTTATGAAATCTTAGTTTTTGAAGATGTTTCTATACATTTTCCTCGGAAAATTAACTGTTTTTGATGGAGCTTTCTTTTCTCGCTCCTGTGAAAAGCTGTGTCTGAAAACTCATTTACAGCAGTTTATTATTTGAATCTTGGCTTTATAGTGACAGTGGCTGGTTGTTGCCTGATAGCTTTAGAGGCTTTTGTGGTAGTCATGAACATTTAAATTTTGCACTTGGTTGATTGGTGCTGAGCAATTTTATAATCTTGACTGTTGCTCTACAGATTTGGTTTGGCTTGGATTTGGCTGAGGTGTGGGTTTTAGGTGATCCACCTTCATGGGGGCTCATAGACGAGGTATAGGGGTTGCGCCTCGGAGGTGGTTCTGTGACTATTGCCAACAGATGCAGATGGGAAAAGTGTTCTGCTTGATCTTTGAGGGATCTGGTCAGTTGGAGGATGAAATGCTTGTAATACTTTTCACATGCCACAAGGAATTGTTCTGAACACGACGTTTTAGAAAGAGTGCTGCTTTGTCTTTCAAGTATCACTCAGAAAGGAGTACCAAGTGGGTACTAAGTGATGATGGGTCTGATGTACATTTAGTACATAACCAGCCTAATGGATATTGGGATCGGGTTCCTAGTTCCGCGAATGACAGGGTAAAGCCTTTGAAGAGGGCCAATGGCCCTTTCAATAGCACGCCGAAGATGGGGTTGAAAGTTGAGCTTATTATCAAGCGTCACCTCTAGATACTTCAATGTTGGTTTCCATGCTATGTTATTGTTATTTAGAAAGAGCTGTGCAGTAGGACAAGCTCGTTTGCTGGTGAAGCAAACCACTTCTGTGTTGTGCATATTTACTGCGATCCTCTATTTCTGAAACTACAGTTGGAGCAGTTCGAGTTGTCTATGCATAAACAGAACACCAAAATTTACATTACTGGTGCGGTACTGAAACATGGAGTCATCAGAGAAGAGTGACAGTCGGACAGATGGGTAGAGGGGAACGTCATTGGTGTAACAAGATACAGTAACAGCCCCAGAACTGAACCTCAAGGGACTGCTGCCTCGATCAGGAATTACGTTGAAAAAGTACCTTCGACGGATGCCTGGAACCATATGTTGTCAAGGTACAAATGAATGAGGTGTACATTTATGTCGGATGGTAGGAGCTATATGTTGGAGCAGTCTGTCGTTAAGTAACCTCTCAAAGACCTTTAAGAGGTTCGGTAGGAGGGATATAGGCCTGTAGTTTTGGGGGAAGAGTTTTTTTTATTGGATTTGAAGAGGAGTACTTTTGCTCCCTTCTACGACGCAGGGTAGTGGCATGTTACCATGATTCCATTCAATTAATCTGTAATAGACAGTAGCATGGGAAGAGGGACTAACTTGAGTGCATGGCTGGATATGCAATCTAAACAAGTGGCTTTGCAGGGGTTGAGGTTTGTGCCACCTGATCACTGGTGAATGGGTCTGGTAACAAGCCGAGTGGGCCATTTTGAAAAGTTTCAAGATAGTCCCTTACATGTTCGGTATCATAGATGTGTGCATTTGGAGTGAACTGGTCTTCTAAAAAATCAGCAAACATTTTGCACTTACCCATAAATTCACTTAGCGGCAAACAAAATGTTTCCTTCAATAAGACATAACATGGTTGTTATTACTACAACAAAAACTTTAAAACAATGCATCTTTTTGTATTATTTCAACTGATATTTTGAGCTCCATAGCAAAGCAAGTGGTAGCCAATTAAGACTTGTTAATTTTAAATGGTGGTTAAACCTGCTTCTAGGGAAATTGAAAAAAATTTCTGGATTTAATGATGCCAGAAAAAGTACGCTCAGAATTATAAATTGGAAAGTAATAGAAAATATCATTGCCAGATATTACCAATATAATCTGTTTTAAGTAAGTAGTTACATGGGAAGGATTTAAATCTCGTCAATGCTAAATTTGGATCCTGCATAGAATAAACATTAAAAGTTCGAAAATGTGATTCCATGGGAACCATTCAACAAATCTGCATATCCAAATCTAGCTACACTGTAGATATGGAGTGATTTACTTTAATCTTGAAGGTTGATTGTATTTAACTTCAAATATAAAAAACAAGATTATGCATAGAACTCAAAATTGTATTTTTATAAATATTTGTGCAACTTCATAGTGGAGGGAAACATACCTTTAGACTTCATATGAATTTTGCCAAACACGTTTTCCTATTGATATATTTAGTCTCAAACCATTAAGAAAAAATTGTACAAAATTCACAAAATAAAGGTAAACAAATATAAAATATAATATTTATATCTATAAGTACAATATATAGGGACCAGCAGAAAAAGTGTATGGTTTTTGATCTGACTGTACATCTTAACAATGCGAGTAGGGAGAACAGGTTCATTGACTTTCATTTCCACACTTTATGTTATTACAGTTGCAATGGAGTGGTGGAACGCACATCGTGCTTTCGTCATAGAGGCTTATTTTAGTAACAGTTATTCTGTAGTCAAAACCCAGCGGTTGTTTCATACAAAAAAAATTTGGAGTAAACAGACATGCTAGTATTCTAGTATTGCTAGTAATAATGCGTTGGGTTATAAAGTTTAGAGAAACGACTTCATCTTTAAAGTGGAAACCTAAAGTTCACGTAGCGTTCGTATTCCTGAAAACATCAAAGCTTTACGTGTCAGTACCCAGAAGTCCCTACCACACATTACGCAGCTGTGATAGGAATATCAGATCAGAGTGTACGTAACATTTTATGTTTGGATTTTCATTTTCATCCGTATAAAATTGTATCTGTTCAAGAACTAAGCCAACATGATTTCCAAAACCGAGGAGAGTGTGCACAATCAATTCTGAACATTTTAACTAAAGATTAAATACTAATCCTTATAACACTTCAGAAGAGGCCCATTTTCACCTATTTGGTTGTGTTAATAAGCAAAATTTCTGGTTTGGGGCAGCAAAACGTTCACGTACCCTACACAAAAAACCACTTCATTGTGAACATCTGACAGTTTGGTGCGCAGTGGCTAAATTCGGATTGATAGGTCTAATTTTTATGGAGAGAACAATCAAGCAGTTTCGATTACTAGAATGTCGGGAACTTTATACTTTATAACGTCGCAAACGTTTGGTTTATACTGCTCACACTGCTAGAAATGGTTACCTTTCCTGGGCTGCTCGCTCCTCAGATGTTTCGGCATATGACTTTATTCTCTAGGGTTATTTAAAATCGAAAGTGTATGTGGGAAGGCCATGAACAACTGAAGATCTTAAGCTAGCAATTCACAATGAAATAGCGTTGAAACCGAACAACATGATTGTGAAAGCAATGGGTAATTTCCAGGTACGATTACATGAATGCATGCAGAGTAAGGTCGTCACTTAACTGACATAATTTTTGAAACAAAATAAGTGAATATTATAATTTAAGTGCTTTGATTAAAAAAAGGCAAGAAATGATCTTCAAATCTTTTAACTTTTTTTTATATTTCATTGACTATTTCTGCCGGTTTCTGTATTATAAATACAATAAAACTAAATACAAATCCAAAATATATATATTAAAGGTATAATAAAGTCTATTAGTCACAACTGAACCAAATCAAATTTCAGTTTTATATTTTCAAACAGTAATAATACAAAAAATAAATAAAAAAATATTCAAATTAAAATTAAAAAAAAAACATTCTGGGGCACACAAAATTATGGCTTGACAAAAAGTCAAAATTAAATAAAAAGTGAAATTTCAAGGAAAGTAGAAGTGAAAAAGAAATTATATGATACATACATAAATAATCAAAATGGCGCAGGGTACAGAGTAAAACTGAAGAATCAGGAATAAGATTAAGGGAAAAGATAAAAAAAGACAGGAACAGGAGAGAAGAAGAACAGATAAGATTTAGGAAAAGGAAAGAATCTAAGAAAGAATTGATCCTACAGTTTTTTCAACCCCTGAGATGATTCAACCTGTGACAATAAGTATCTAAGGTAGTATATGAAGCATATTTACTGGTCAAATTACCTTTCTTTGATACCATATGGCTTGAGTAAAGCAGCGCCTAAGCCACTTTGATGGTGTAAGGGAGTCATTATTAATAAAACAAAACAAAAATTAATTGTAACCAAATCATTTATTTCCATGTAACAAACATAATTCTAAGACTTATCGCTTATACTGTTCTTTTTAAAAGTGAATGCAATACTTTTGATGGATGCTACTTTGTCTTGTAAGGCATTAATGATCTGGCTTTTCTCAGTATCACCATCAGTTGTTTTAAGAAGTTTTAATACCAAATCTGAAAATATAAAATTTAATTACTAATTTAAAAAAGCTATTTGAAAATGGACAATTTTTTATTTACATATTGTTATATTTTGAAGGGATTGAACAAATTAAATGAAGAAGGTTAATCATTTCCAACTGTTTAGGTGATTTATCATACATGAATAACCAATTCAAGGCTTTTAGCTTTTGAAGGGAGGAAACTACAAATCATATCATATATCACTGAAAATCTCACAGTTATTGCATAAATATATATATTTTTAATTAGAAAATATTATGAATGAAAAATCTTAAAAACTATTATCTTTAGTTATGCTTTACTTGATTTATAAGAACACTGTTTACCATGAAATTCTTGGAGAGTTTGATTGATTTCAGGAATGAGTTGAGGGGCAAGATGCTGTAGAATAGAAGAAACAAAACGACCTGAAGCTTGAAGCATTGTTTGTGTATAAGCCTGGAATAGAAGCAAGCAAGTCAAATGTAAAACCAAGGCAGGGTCGTCAGTGCTTTCTAGTTGCTGAGTTAGAGCTTGGCGATGTGCATGCAGTTGTGGTCTGAAAACAAATAGTTTATAAATAGCAGTTGACAAATATTGAACTTGTATGATTATAAAAAATATTTCAATTTATAAACTGCTGAATTACATATTTATCCTTTAGGACGGCTATTTGCCTCTAGCACAAAATTAGTGTGTAGCAATAGATTTACATTACACTTGTTTATTCTGGTGTGTTTTTGAACTGTGTAGGTGTTTTTTAATTGTGTTGGATGTTGTGAATGCTACTTTGTATTAAAGTTTGCAGAACGTGAACACGACAGGGCAGGCGTATACAAGATTACATACAACTGACCCAGCTTTTACATAGGACAAACAGGAGGAATATTTAGCACAAGATACGAAGAACACGTAAAACAGATAAGAAAGACACAACCCACATCAAATTTTGCCATATACATACAAAACACACTACACTCACAGACTGACATAGACACCAATTTAAAAATCCTACATTACATCAATAAAAGCGATAAACTTAACAATAGAAAACTATGAGATATATAAACACCATAAAAACTATCCACAACACATTCTAAATGACAAAACACACTCCCAATCAAACACTATATTTGAGCACATAATTAACAAATACTCTATGAACAATAACACACCACAGACTCATACCAACATAACACACCTGAACAACAGTCTTGCCAGTAATTCACAGCATTGAAAAATGCACTGACCTTGCGCGAAACGCGTCTGCTTAATAAATCAGTAAGTAGTGGTTTTTTTGCCAAGATAATACAAACAAGAGTAATTTCTTTAAAAACCTCACGATGTACAACACAAAAAACTGCAAATAGATTTACAATCTCTTTAAAGCTCTATTCAATTTGAATTCTCACTTATAATAATTTTTTACACCCTAAACATACAAAATAATTTTTGCTATAGTACATTTGGAAACATTCAAATAGGTGCAAAAATGAGTAAGATACACAAATTTTACAATCATAACAACAGTGTAACAAATGTTTAAACAAAGATAATGTAACACAGAATTTAGGAGCAAAGTCAAAGTTAGCGAATATGTAATGGGTTCCAAGAATTCACAGCAAACCTTAAGTAATATAAGTAACCTAACAATCACTTCAATGTTTGGTGTGTGATTTCTTTGTAACTAAATAGTCAGTAAAACCATATTTGTAAATATGAATATTAACACTAGTACTCATATATAAATAATATACTAATATAGACTAATATACTTGAGTAATACACTAATATACAAGTATTAATCAATGGATTAATGCATATGCTGAGATTAGCGATATAGTGCTTAGGACAGTGACAGGGAAAACTTGTTTAAATAGTGCTTTAGAACAACTACACCATATTCTAGATAAATGGTATATGTATTTATTAAAAGGATTTATTGATGTTCAAATATTAAAATTTATTGAAAAGGTTTTAATTAAAAGAAATTTTAATTTTTCTTGATTTGGTTGTTCACTGGATGGTCTCTTCCACTTTTATAATTTATTCCATTGCTCCTTTATTCCCATATGTTGTCTCACTTTTTCAATACATTTCTCTAATCACAATAATCCTGGTAATCTGAAAACATCTACCAACTAATTCTATTTTTACTCTGCCTCGCTTTATTATATTATTTTCTACACTTCTGCAAAGATTCAAGGTTTACTTTTTTCTACTGTCTTATATATGTTACATTTATTTTAAATATTTCTAGAACAAATATTGAAACTATGGAAAAGAATGCAATGAACAAGAATACATGTTACCTTTAGTCATCACATGGGATCTTTTCCGTTATACGTATACCACTATTTAATGTCGAATTATATGCTTTTTCATTATAAGTATTATATTTATGTAATTAGTTACCTTATTATGTTGATGAAGGTGGCAAATACTCGGCGATATTACGCAGTATTTCCTCAAACAAGTCCTTTCCTGCGTGTCGCCGCCGCCACATGAACTCGCACAGGTAAGAATCTAACAACGTGCGTCTGGTCCCGCACTGGTTTTTATTTCGTTTTTTAGCCAGACGCCAAGTACTCTCAATTGTTTGTGTGTGAGCACCACTTTCGGGATCAACAAAATTATACGTATGGTTCACCGTATAATGTTCATAGCCTAACCTGTAAATGCTATTATAGGCTCGCCACTCGTCAGATATAATTGTTGTCCCCGGCCTAATGTATTCCTTAATTATGGGCAAAAGTTGAGTAGCGGAACGTTCAGGAACGGCAACTAAAAAACACTCACGACTTTCACGACAAACTCCTCCAAATACCCATTGTTGTTGAAGTACACGACCAACATTATTTTTACGACGCGAAAATAAACTTTCATCAATTTCCACAGTTGTGTTAGGTCCTCCAATTTGAATAGGGTTGTGTATAGATCGGCCAATCGAAGAAAGTTCATTATGTCTCGCAAACAAACTGACGACTGCCAGATTACAGATAAGAAAACCGCTTTACAGATAAGAAAGCCGGTTCTAAAGGTTGAAAATGAGGAAAACATGTTTTAAAACATGTTCCGTTATTTATACCAAACAATGGTTAAAATGTATTATTCAATATATTTAAATAGTGGTATACGTATAACGGAAAAGATCCATCACATGTTTCAAATGTTCATAGCTTGTAAACAAACAAGATTTAGGTTACATGCTTCAAAGTATAGAAGAAAATAAGATAAATGGATTAGAAATGAACCTAAAGAAAACAGAATATCAGACAACAGAAGAATAGCAGAAGGTGAATGAACGAGGCAAATAGAGGAACTCACCACTGTAAATACTTGTGCTTTACATTATCAAGTAGGCTATAGGAAACAAGATACAGTAAACTCCAGATTATCTGTGGAATAGGGTGGCCCGGCAACGCTGGATAACGAATTCCCCGGATAATCCGCTATGAACAAAGACTACGCAAAACGATCGATAATCGATTATTATACCACAAGTTACACAAATAATGACCCCGACTAATGCAATTCACAAATAATCTTCAAAGGACAAAATAAATACAGAAAATAATTTAAAATGTCGATGTATTTGACGGATTATAACATGTACATTTATATGTCTAACTATTTACAATACGTACATAAGTATATGTCAAAAGTAAGTATGTATGTACATATGTAATTTCCTTTACACATAATACTTTCACTTTTTAACAAAAAAATCACTTTCGTCTGTTTTTTCGTGAACCATTTTGTCGCACAGTGTTTACTTGTGTCACAAAGCCATAAAGATCGATAATGTATATGACAGACATGGGTAATGCATATGTCACGTCCTAGACTATTTATAGCCGAGATTAGCTGACATTTGTTTACAATCTTATGATACACATTAGGTTTTCGGGCGTCCAAGCATTTTGTCATTGTCTCTGATAAACAGTAGTCTGCTCGCCCCTTTTATTTCGCTGGCTCGCGTCGGGATGATTCCCTTTCAATGTAAAAATTAGTACGTACATATTTACATATCTATCCCCTTCATCTTAACTTTAGCCTTATATGTATTTACGCCGTAATTCACCGTTTGGAAATTTAAACACATGAATCTGGTATAAAAATTGGATATTTGTAAAACAATGGCAGACCCCGGATAATCCGCAAACCGGTTAATCTGCCCACGGATAATCGGGAGTTTACTGTATTTACAAAGCACGAGTAGGTGAAACAGATGAAATTGAGCACACTTTTGCAGTATCCAAACACATAAAGGATGCTCAAAAAATGGAATAAAAAAGGTAAATATAATGGAGGTGAGCTTTTTGAAGAGGTGTTACAGAGCAAGAAGTCTGGTTAAATAACTTAAAAAAATCTGAAAACAAATGGAGATTGAGAAAGACACACTACACTCTATAGAAGAGACATAATCTGGAATGAACATGTCAGGGAAGCACATCTTAGGGGAAAAACAGACTGTGATTGGAACTAAATAGGAGAACAAAATTCGATCCAGAAGATCTTGAATGAATGAGGTTATTCTCAATGTTTCAGAAACACAAAACAAATTTCCTAAGTAATCTTTTCAGAAGTTTGTCTTTTTTAAAGAAAATCAGTTACTTTAGGATCAGTTCAAACTGATCAATTATAATGTACAAGCTGAATGTGCTTACATCCATCTACACACTTACACTTTTTGCGTGTTTATCATATACGTACATATACTTTATTACACATACATATTTTATTATAACTATATTTATAAAGTAACAAAAAAAGTTTAGAAAAAAAACAATATTGACCAATTGGTTCTTATTGATGAAACTATCTCGTTCCTACAAAACGTGTTTAGCGGGCGTAGGACAAGTGTTTCTTTTTTGTTGTTCCTTCAAGAAACTACCTGATTTTTTTAATGTTTAGTCTGCTTGACCCTTGTTAGTGTTTTATCATTTCCAAGCTTCAGACTAGCACTTGCAACACATTTCTCATGTCTAAGAAATTGTCTAATGGGACAAATTAACTCATATCCCTAGATTAGCGACTAATTTAATCCACAATGAGTTAAAAATAATTATAGGGACCTATTTAAAAATTTGATAAATTGCCGTGTTATTTGAAAATAAGTTTTCCTTTTAACGTTGTGATGAATGTTTTTACTTTTATCATCTTATAAACATTGCTTACTAATTTTACATTCAATGTACAATTTTTTTTTTCACTTTCATGTCTGCTTCTATTTGCTTTTTTATAGTAACCTGAACATTTTTTTTCACACAGTGAAGAAGTAAAGCAATATTTGCTGCTTTTTCTAAAAATATCATTAGACCAGACTAATTCACAACATTAATGAAATAGAGGTATACCAAAAGGAATAAATTCCTGGAATTCATTCTATGAATTAAAAAAGTGCACTTCTAGAACTAATGCAAGAAAAACAAAATAATATTATTTTCTTAAAACGGGTTAGACAATTTGAAATTTTACTTGACATGGACTTAATAAATGCCTCTATGAAACAAATTTCATGTTATACAAATTATTAAAGCTTTGGTAAATAGTTTCCCATAGCTTCCAGGAAAGAGCCTTCATAAACTAAAAGTGCATTATAAGGCCTATTAGCCTTATTTGGTAATAAATGTTATTAATCAATATCAATTCTACCACTTTACATCATTATCAATTTGAACTTTTGAAATGACATCAATAGTTAATCAAAAAAATACTCCTCAGACAGAAGGACTTATAGATGTCCCTGTTTGGAATGCTTGCTTAGTTCAGAGTCAATCAACTCTAAAATAACCAAACATGGTAATCAAGAATGTTATATTTTTATGAATTTAAAAACAAGATCAAGAAACATACCAATCATAGTTTTAAAAATAATACTAGTCTAATACTCTCCATTCCTCTTTAGTGATGTGACAGGCAAACAAGAATCCTGTTCTAATTCTGCAAAGGGTTGAACAAAAAATGGGTAAATTTTCAAAAATATTAAAAATGTTGTGAAATATGTTTAGAAGCAATAAAAAGGTAACAAAAAGGTTATGTCATCAGCATTATTCTATAGCGCAAAATTCCAATTTCCTCAAGTTTCAATAATAAAGATTGTTTAATTTATAAAATTCATATAAAAATTGATTGATGATTTAGCTACAAACACCAAATGATTGATTCTGATGGTAGATACAAAACATCCCAAAAAAACAACTTTTTAGAATTGCAAAAGTGGAATTGGACAAGACTAAGGAAAATATGTAATGATCACTGGTACTGAAGTAGGAGTAAGTTATGTAATTACGTGGGCGTGGTCATGTATCTGAAGTATATCAACTCTCTATTAGGGTCATAAAGAGCAGCCTAACCATTAGACTCCTTAAGCAGAAGATTAAGGAAGAGTAGGACTAAAAACAGGATTGCTGAAACATCTGATAAGCTCTTTGGAACTTCCAATGTGATGTCCTTTCCCAATGTGATACTAAATAGACTTAAAAGAAATCACATATAATTCAAAATAGTCGCTATTACATGTTAATAATATCTTCGCCACATGACGGGAGAAACAAAGAAAGAGAAATCTACGTCACGTAGAGCGTAACGGGAAATATGTGTGATCTAAACCGAGCCTTGCTTAGAACTCACGAGAAACTACGTCACGTTGAGAGTGACGGGAGGAATGTCGTTTTACCGACGTCTTGAAATGAACTGTCTCGTACCGAACCTTGCAAGGGACAAAGGTTGGTCAATAAGGAGTCCCTCTCTGAATCATTTACAATGGTTTTTAAATTAGAAAAGTACGTAACAAAAATAGTTAACTATATTTAGCAACATGATGCATGTATTATCTGAAATAACATGTGCATGATTAGAGTAAAATAATCACTCTAAACGGATTTTAATAACTGATAAACCATTTGCCAAACACGCAGCATAAAAGGAACAGAAATTGTGAAGGCAGATTTGCTGTCACTGGTTGTTTGCATTGAGCCTGTTTTCAGAAAAGACTACTGCATTTTGTGTTAAGTAGATATGTAACAATAACTTAACGTAATTGTCATAAACACATGCTTGCACAAAATAAGTGCAAAAATAATTTGGGCAATGCCACAAATTAAGACTATTTTAACATCTTAAGAGTTTTAAACTTGATTCTCAACCACTGGCATTTGTAAGAATTTTTGCTGGCATATTCTCTGACAAGAGGTGAAAGGAGTAACAGGTTGAAAATATGCTTTCTGCTGTGAGACTTCTAGCGACTCACAATCAGTAAAGTTATTAAAGAAAAATATGTAAGATTGTTGCATCTTAATTTTGGTAGCAAATAATAAATGCAACTTAGTAAAATTCAATTTAACAAGTTCAAATCTGTAAAATCTGCTCAAGTTTTTTTTTTTAATGACAGATTAAATGTACAACAGGTATGTCCCATTAATTTAATCTTTCTTGCAAGTTTTCTCTGATGTTGCAATTTTGCATGTATGCTTATGAAAATTAATGCTCAACAGTAAATACATTAACATTCAACTTATCTAGTATGCCATACTGACAACAACAACAAAAATTCTTGAATTTTGTAGTCCATTACGTTCGGTGAATCTTAATTAATCACTTTAACAATAGATTATGATTATCCGAACTTTAAATTTTGTAAATTTGTGAAAACTTACTGAGACAGAACGTATTTGATTGCTATATGGCGATCTTCATCAGTGTCTTCCTAGGGAAAAATGCGATATAACGTTCTGTCTCAGTAGGTTTTCACAAATTTACAAAATTTAAAGTTCGAATAGTCAAAACCATTGTTAAAGTGATTAACAAAAAAAGATGTCAAAGTAACTCTTCTGTTTTATGTTTATTTTATAAGTACATAGAAAACCAATATTTATTTTTATATTAAATCAATAAACAAATAAGTATAGAAAATATAACAGGGAATGGCAAAAAAATTGTACCTATCTCTTTTCTTATCAGGTTTACGAAGCATAAGATCTGCCACTGCAAAAGCTGGATCCAGAGTAGAAAAAAATTCATCAACTGAGTTTCCTGTGAGTGCTTTGTGTAATTTTAATAATGGATCCTTTAAATCGGATGGAATTTCATTTAATATCTTCAATCTCAACTGCAACGAAGAATATTTTAATAGTAAGTTCTTGTGTTGTTAAAACAAAAAATGAAACATTATTATAAACAATTACAAGTTATTATAAACTTGTTTTGGTTGTAATTAATAAATGCATTGTACCAATATCTAATAAATCTCTTATGTAAAATTATATAGATTATGAAACAATAACTATAAATAAATACAAATATCAATACAATCAATGTTAGATGAATTTTTTTAAATCTAGTAGCTTACAACCATTTTTAACATATATTTGTTCTTTGAAGAATCACAAACAAATTGGCTAGAACAAACATTGAAAATAATAAGACAAAGATCAAGATCAGTAATTTAACTCCTAAATTAAAAACCAAAAACAAAATATTTATTTGAATTTGTGCTACAAGAAAATAAAATTTCGACCTAAAATTACCACCCAAAAAACAGAAAAATTTAAAAAGCAGTATCATGTCAATTTAAATTCCTACTACAAAAAATATTAAAAAACATAAAATTTCTTGTATTTTTTTTTTTTTTTCCTAGCGAAAAACCATTTGTGGTTATCATCGCCAAACTAAATCTAACAAGGAACAACGCAATATTTTAAATAAAACCAAATAAATTTAAATACAACAAAAATTACAAAACAAAAAACAACAACAATAAATAACAAAAAACAACAATAAATCTATAACAATAATAAATAGCAAAATTACAACAAAAAACAATATACAGTAAATAAATAACAACAATATGTAAAACAATAATAGGTAACAATTTATCAATAAATAAATCTCAATAACAATAACAAGAACACAAAATAAATTAAATTAAAATGAATAAAAGAAACAGAGAATTATATGTATAAAAATATATATATATATATATATTTATGTATTAAATTTTAAAAAATATTTTCAAGTGGTGCAAGAAAGCGATGACTCGATCAAAGGCCGAGGCATCGTCCCTTAGCACCACCTTCAAACTCCCTTTTAAATTAAAAAGGTCACGAATATTGCTTATATTAACACAGTCTACTAAAATATGTTTTATTGTGAAGATATCACCGCAATATTGGCATATTGGTGGATCTTCACGACTCATCAAATATCCATGAGTTGCAAAAGAGTGGCCAACGCGAAGGCGTGTAACCACCACTTCCTCCCTACTTTTGACCGAATTGAAGACCTCCATGGACGGACGGTATCTTTAATTTCCCTCAGCTTATTCTCAATCACGGTATGCCACTCGTCATTCCAAGCAGCGAGCAATAAATGTTTCGCGAAACACACATAATCAGATGCCATAACTAGTTGAGTAATAGGCACCAAACTTGTAGCTTTCTTCGCCGCTTCATCCGCTTTTGTGTTTCCAAGTATTCCGCAATGTCCAGGAACCCAACAGAAAGTTACCCCCACACCCCTCAATTGAAGCCTGTGTACAGCACACAAAATGTCCCCAACTAAAGGGTTGCTAGAGAAAACATCCTGAAGAGCCTGAAGAGCACTTTTGGAATCCGAACACAAAAGATAATGCGAGGATCGAGATTGAATGACGGTCAAAGCTTTAAAAATAGCAAATAGTTCTGCCGTGAAAACACTGCAAGCTGAGGGCAATCCGTACGTGTAGGTACATCCAGATGCATAAAACGCACACCCAACGCCATTGTCCAGTTTAGATCCATCAGAGAAAATAATTTCACTGTGTTGGTGAGATTTATAAATGGATAAAAATTCCTGGTAGTAGCCACAACAGGAGTATCGTGTTTTATATAACTGGACAATGAAAAATCGAAGTGCGGCGTTTTTATTATCCATGGAGGTAGATAGCACATTTGTCGTACAAACATAGTTGGAAGTTGCAACTCAAGGTCATCCAATATTCTTAACGTTCGTATGCCAAATGGAGCGGTCGAACGTTGACGTGTATTGTACACTTGATTTAGCGTATTATTAAAGACTCTTTCAAATGCCGGGTGGTTGGGTTTGCTTCGAAGAACAGAAACATAAGATATTTGTAGCATCTGACGTCGTCTTGAAAGAGCGGTTTAACAACTTAAAATTTCTTGTAAGTAGCAGTTACTCTGACAATGGAGGAAAATGGTTGTTTCAAAAGATGTATCTCATTTTCAAACATTTGTAACTAGTAAGAACATTCAACAAATGAATCAGTAAATACCAAAAGATTGCACCCAAAATTCCACTAAACTTTTATTTATTTAATTAGACTAGTTTTGGTGACCATGGCATTTTCATCTGTGATAGGCTTACACTCAACCTTGAGAATAAGCCCATCACTGATAAAGGTAAGATACTCACCAAAATCTAGTATATTTGAATAAACTAGTATTTAGTGAGATTTTGAATACAATCTTTTAGTATTTACCTTTGGTAAACTAAAATCTTGTAGCTCAAGATGAAAAGGGTTTTAAAAGCATACATAATTAGTACTATATGAAATACAAATTTTATTTACAAAACATATGAGAGGAAAATTAAAAACGATGAAATAACTAAATTATAAGATATGTTGAAGTATTAACACAAGATAAAAATTCAATGACTTGATTTCGTAATGTTAACTGTAAACTCCCCTGAAAATCACATTTCACCAAATATCAGTGTTACCTTGTTCCAATGTAATATAATTATTTTTCACCTGCCAGATTTGTATAAAATAATATGGCACGTCACAAACTGGATAAACTCGCTTTTAATCAGCTGGTTTGTTTTCAGAAGCTCTAGAATTTTTTATCTGATGTCTCTGGTATCCATGTTAGTTTTTACATAGATAAATTATTCTGATATAGAATTCATTACTGTTAATAGCTCTGATTTTACTCCTTGCTTCAATCCAATTTTGTTTCACTAAATGTGCTACATCATTTTAATCAATTCTTGTTTTAAAATGTCTCAAATTAACATAGAACTGACTCCATAGTTATTTTAAAGCAATTAACTGACAAATTAGTAAAATTTGTGCAAAATTTAAATTCATTTGTTTTTTTTCTACCTGCATTTGCAGATGGTAAAAAATTGTACACGCAAATTATTGTTTTCATGAGTTAAACTGCACTTTATTTGAATATTATATATTACTGTTTGCTGGAGTTAACAGCTCTTTATTGATAAACTTTAAATAATAATCTTGACAAATGAATTTGTGAAAAGTGAAGAACACAAATTGTAACTTATGTGTTAATACTAAACACACAAAAATTAACTTCTTTTTGTCCACCATAAATTTACTCTTCAAGCCTCTGGTTGATGTTTTACCAAAGTGACTTTTGAACAAATGTGGCTTTATTAACCTAGTTTTGCACTTTTAAACTACTTGGAGACTTTGAACTGTGCCTATTATCCAAGCTGGTCTTCCAGAATTGTTATTATTTCAAATTTGTTAATTTCATATTTTGTTAGTTTTCTCACGTTTAACTATTCTCAAATATTTTTAACCAATAAATGGCTCACAATCTCTAACAGTTTAGAATATATAAACAATACTTCAAGACGAATATTTGGACAAAATATTATTCCAGTAACAAAAATATTAAAAACTAATAAATCAGCACCATTTATTTAATACAGTACTGAAAATGCAGGTGAATCGCAGTGTACAATATAAAGATGAAATACTACTACAAACTCAAAGAATACTGTGTCCAAAACGTTTCTAATTTTTTTAAAAGATAAAGTGTTGTGCCATTTATTATAAAGAAATTAGACACCAATATCTATCTGTAATAACAGAGTACATGCATTAGTTTGGATATAAAGTTGCGATAACTAAAAACTTTGGATTCGATTACTTTACAAATTCCACTGGACTTGGTTATTCTGAATATTCCAATGACCAAAGTACCGAAAAAGTGATAACTTACAAGAGGTGAGCTTTACTAATTAACACAGAATACCTTGGAAATCTAACATTCCAGTTAGTTAGGAGTGGAGAGAAAGGATCAATCATAACTCAATTGCCAACATTTTCTACTCCAAGAAGCATATGCCCATTTGGAAACTGGGTGATTTAGGCTGATATTGGTAATCATAATTATGAATTCCTTTCAGAATTAGCAACATAATATCAACTTCCTAATCTTACTACTACTGTAGCTGACATATTAAAGTTTCACCATTCAAACCTTTAAAAAATTTTTTTTAATTGTTTATGATTCCTGTTAAACTTATTAAGCAGTAAAGTTAATACAATTAACGATTGTAATACTTTAAGTACATTTCAATAACTAAACCATTATCATCAGAGGATGTAAAACCAATTAAATTAACTAAGGCCTATATCTGTATAGATATCACCAAAACCTCACCTACCAAACTTGTTCTGTAAAAATTAGGAATAGCTTTAATAGTCTATCATCTTCTGAAATAATAAACTAAAGGGCATTTCAAAAAATTAATATAATTAAAGCTAGTTATAATTACTATAAAATACAAATAAACTTTAATAAGTGTAATAATATCTAATAATAAAATTATATATAATCATCTATATTCCAATAAAGGGTATAAAGGTGAGTTTGCGATGAGTACTTTATCTCCAATAACTAATTTATTAAAGATGCTTGATGTAATCATCATGAATTCACTGATTAAACTATAATTAAAAGATACTTAACTAAGTGAATACATAATGGGCTTACTTGCTGACGTTTTTCGAAACAATCGTTCCTTTTACGAAGCAAAGCTTCTACTGCTTCCTGTAGAGGCTTTGCCTCATAAAAAAAACGATCTTTTCAAAATGGGCCAGCAAGTAAGCCCATTACGTATTCACTTAGTTAAATATCTTTTAATTATAGATTCATTTATTATTAGATTTAGCTACAAAAATACTTTCATAAATATTTCACTTTTTTTTTTAAATATGTCATAAAAACCTTTTATGAATGGTAAAAATACATTTTACTGACAAGGTAAAATTGTGGAAGAATGAAATTTGTCTGCTAAATAAATGTGATATTAATAGAGGGTTCAATGGTACTTGTTTCTTAATTATATATAATTATCAAAAAACCTTGTTCATAAATAAAGTGCAAATATCTGAGTTTTTGAGTTTACAGAGGATCTAAGTTGATTATACCTGTTAGCATAGTGTATATCATGTTAGCAAAAAATACTATGTCTAATTTTCTATTATTCACTTCTATACTAATAGCAATTGATAAAAAAATGTATAACAAATTCATGACTTGTGAGTTGATAGAATATTCTACAACTATTAAATTTAAAAAACTCACTTTCACATACCTCAGATGTTATTTCTTTACAAGAGTCAGGTTGGTGAGAACAATTTTCTTGAGCAACGAAGCTGAAAATGCTGTTCACCAAATCTGTTCCTGTGGTCTTGAAGAGATATTTAATAAGTTGTGCTTGAGTATCTTTATTCTGAAACTGTTTTAAACCTTTCTCATACAGTCTGATATCATTCACCATAATATTCAGTTTATCTTGAAGATCTGAGTGAGTTTTGCGGCGAGATGAACTCCTGTTCATTATAATGTTTTCAAAAGCTATTTCTGCTGCTTTCAATGCCGCTTTATTTAAATTCCTAAAAAATATTAAAAATGGAACACTGAATATAAAGAGCAGTAAGTGAGGAGTAAATAATTAAGCAGTGAGATTTTTATTCTAAAGGTCCTTTTAACAATAATTTGGCAGCTATACTGACTGTACTTTTATATACCGAATTATTCTGAATACAGATTTATCCATTCATTGTTATAACATTCTATCTCTATTGACCCTAGCTTAATAAATAAATTGAATATTATGAGCTTCTGCCATTCCAAACACATATTAAATTTATTCAACTTGTTTTGGAGAACCTCCATAAGTAAGAACTTTCTCTATAGTCGTCTTAGTACTTTCCAGTACATAAAAAGTTCTGTCTCATAAATAATTTTTGATATGTATTATAAAAAGTTAATATAACAATGCTAGGAATAACAGAAAAAATGTGATACTCAATATATTAACTATCTATTTATTATTCACAAAAAACTCAAATTTTAAATCTGTATGGCTGTCTAAAACGTTTTGCAGAAAAGACAATGAAATATGCTTGTTGAGAACTGTTCCTAACCTCTTACAGCGGTAGATTCTGATATTTAATGTTTTCTGCTAGTTATAACAGCTGATGTCAGTTTCACTGTTTTGAATGCTAGATTGCGCTCTTGTCACACCTTTTCATTCTGTTTCCCACTGCTAAATTCCTGCCGCCATCTTTTCCTTCCGGGGGTGAGCTGGTTGGTCCACGTCCTGCCCCTGGATAGCTGTATTAGCAGTCATAGCAGAAAAATATAGCATCTATAGCTTTTACAGTGAACCGAACGCCAGCATTAGCTTTCCTAGAGAAAGCCCCACGTGAAAAAACAAAAAAAAGCAAAATAAAAATGCAAGCTAGCATCCAAAATTGTCCTTGTCAGGGATCTAGACGTGCTTTACCTTCAACGAAGCAAGAACATCCTGATAGATTAAAAGTTTTATTTACGGCATATTTACAACATTGACAAAAACCTTATCATGAGGCAGAGAGGTGTGGGATCTCTCCAAAGATTTGAACTATGGTGCCCAAATAGGTCTTTCGCATTTTCATTTCTAAAAATGGCCAAAGCGAAAGCTAAACAAGAAAGAGGACATATATCTATTGGCACAACCTTCCGAGAAAGGAAGTCGAAAAACGAAAAGAAAAAAGATCGGTTTTCTGCTGAAAATGGATCAGAGGAAATAGTTTTTATGCACTGGAACGCGAGATCTATAAAGAGTAAATCCGATGAGCTGAAGAAGGTCATAGAGGAGAAGAAAGTCAAGATTGCTTGCATTCAAGAGTCTTCCCTACCTCAAATCAGCAAGTACCATCCAACATTTAAAGAATTTCAAGGTTTCAACCTCTCAAGAGGGGATAGAAGAGGAGGTGGTTTACTGACCTTGGTTCACAACTCTATTACTGTGGAGGAGCAAGAAGTCATTGTCCAAAACAACTTTGAACTTGCTAAATTTAAAATAAGAATAAGCAATGACTGTTTGTTTACCCTATTCAACATTTACATCCCTGATCAACGAATCAGTTTTACTGATCTTGACAAATTACTACCCTTAGATGACAAGGTTCTGGTAGTTGGAGACTTAAATAGTAAGTACCATAGCTGGAACAAAGGCAGTGAAAACCATAACGGACAATTACTGTACAGTTGGCTCCTTAACAACAATCGTATCTTGGTAAACACAATTTGTACCTACATATCAGTCCGCCTCAACTGGGTGTTTGAACATGTTGGACTTAACTATAGCCTCTCCATTCTTGTGGGGAAAAATTTCCAATTGGCATATTGGTCAGGATTTGGGTAGTGACCATTTTCCAGTTTTCTTTCAAATGAGAATAAAAACTAAGTTAGTTCAGAACAACGCCATCATTCAAAGCAAGTTCAAGATTGGGAAAGCCAACTGGAAACTCTTCACAAAGGAGACTGAACTCATTAGTGCTGAGGAGAGTCCGAACGAAGAGATGATTGAAGCATCATCATATCAGCTGCTGAAAAGTCTATTCCTAAGTATCTGGTAACTCAAAACAAAAATATATGAACAACTGGTGGACTGACGAAATCCAAGCACTACGTTAAAAAAGGATCAAAGCTCGGAAGCCTTTGGAAAAAATATAGGATAAGTTCAAATAGGATTGGATACAATAAGTATAACGCTAAACTACGTAGAGCTGTCATCGAGGCCAAGAGAAAATCCTGGAGAGAGTTCATCGGATCCATGAATATAATTACTCCTTCAAGTACAGTCTGGAAGAAGTTTAAGGCTACCAATGGAGAAAAAGATAAATGCCATTAAGAGCCAAGATGGTCTCCTGCTACTGAATGATAAGGATAAAGCTGAAGAATTTGGTAAATGTTACTCGGAAAAATCAGGCCGCAGAATATTTTGCCCTAAATATTTAACAAGGGAGGAACAATTTTTAACATGTAGAATGGAACTACTATTGTATTGGACAGACCCAGACGATCATCCATTTTCGATGACTGAACTGATGGATGGTATTGAGAAATTAAAGAGTGCAGCTCCTGGTTCTGATAATATACATAATGAGATGATAACTCACTGCTTCATGGAATTGATAACCAAGATCCTCTCATTGTTCAACCTTGTATGGGCCTCAGGTAACATTCCGAAAAGATGGAAGACTGCCAAAGTGACTGCCAAAGAATTCAAGCAGCCCTTGTTGCCATATCAAACTGGAGTGCAAAGTGGTCTTTAAAAATGTCAACGAAAAAACCCGAATGTTCATTTTTCTCTCGACAAAATCATCTAGCCAATTTTACCCCTAAACTCACCATAAATGGGAGAGATATTAAACACAACTCAAACCCCAAATTGTTGGGAGTGGTGCTGGACCCAAAACTCAGGTGGGGACCCCATATAAAGTATGTTGTGGAAAAGTGCCTCGAGATTAACTGCATTTAAGGCTGTTGCTAGCAAGGAATGGAGAGCAGACACATCCACCCTAAGAACGTTTTATCTAACTTTAGTCATATCTAGAGCCACCTATGCCTGTGAAGTCTGGGGTTCAGCTGCAAAGACACATTTAAAGATCAGAGCGATCCAATCGGCAGCCCTTCGTTTTTGCCTGGGATGTACTAAAACCACCCCAATTGCTGCAATGGAGGTGGAATTAGGTGTGATGCCCATCATGCTCTATAATGACAAATGGATCTGGTTGAAGTTTCTGGCTATAAAGACTCTGCAACCTGCTCATCGTCTTCACAATGCAGGAAATGGTATTAACCAAATTAATCAATCCTTCAGTTACAAAACAAATTATTTGTCTGCCCTGTTGCCAAATTCTGTCCCCGAGCATGTACCTGCTTTTTATTGCGAGTCGCCCACTACCTGGTCAGGAATAAAAATTACTTGAACCTGCCAAGCAGAAGGAGCAAACAGGACCACCCAGTAGTTCTGAAAACTGAAACTTTGGAAATGATACATACCAGCTACAATTATCATGCTAGAATTTACACTGATGGCTCACTTGACCAACAAAAGAGAACATCTGGAGCAGGTTTTTTCAACGAATCTACTGATATCTGCTTTTACGTCCCTGGAAACTCGAACTTTAGTATGGACACAGAGCTTCTGGTGCTAAATGCTGCGTCGGCAAGTTGCTTTGAAACAAAGGAGGAGAAAATATGCATATTCACTGACTCCAGGTCTGCCCTCCAGGCTCTCCTAAATTCAACCACAGGGGACTCCTTTTGCATTGCTAAAATTAGAAAATTTGCTAACCTGAAGAACATAACTCTTCAATTGGTACCCGCGCATTATGTAATACCAGGAAATGAGAGGGCCGATGAAACAGCTAAACCGGCATCCCATATGTACCAACATTTAAAGCAAAGTATCCACTCACGTATTGTAAAAGCTTGGCAAATAAATACTTTCTAAATGTTGGACTGAATCTTGGAAAGAAAAGGCCACAGGTCGTCATCTTTTTCAATTTCAGCCTGATCCGTTGAGTGAGGACAAATTCAGGGACGTTTCAAGTCCGATTGCAGCTTTTGCAGCTTGAGCACGATCCGGCCATCTAGTGACGGAGAAATATTTATTTAGATTCGGTCTTTCGAATTCTCCAATTTGTGCACTTGTTAGGGTAAAGATTAAAGTGTAAAGCACATTTTGTTTGACTGCACGTACCCCATACCAATGAGCGACTTTCTGAGAGCCGAAGTGGAAACATGGAAAGATATTTTCATAAACAAGAAGCATTGGGGGCTGGCAAGGATAATATACCATGGACATCGGGCTATTGGCTACTCTTGAAGCTAGATGCCTGTGCAAAGAAGTCAAAGTCATCTTTTCCTTCCAATTGGGTGAATCCAAGATGGCAGATTGAGTAACAACTCCTTATGGCAACTGTTCAATTTGAAGTCAGAATTGCCTCACCAGAAAGTATCTCTTCATAAAACTACCTGCAAGAAGTACTTCAAGTGCAACAACTTCATGTCACACAATAGATAAAGGAATAACCGCATTCAATTACTTAGAAGTGTCATGTATAAAAGTTAACCTATATCCATGTGGTGATTGGTTACAAGCTTTTGATCATTCTTACAATTATTAATTATTACATCACAGTGCGTCCTTATTTTGTTAGATAATTGTTAGAATAAATACACAATATCTAGAGCACAGTGGTACAATATATTACAATGAAAATATTGGAAAGAACCCCAATACCACAAAAATAATAAAAAATAACAAATAATATAAGTTACTTGAGATTAAACCCTTGTGTACATTTCGATGATCATGCCATCATCATCAGAGGGTCTTATTACAAAATTACAGTCTAGCAAATAAGAAGTTACAAACTAGAGTGATACCAATCGTTCTCTGCACCCCCTCTCCGCCCTCCACTGACAAATAGCGATCGGTTATCTTGAACCAAATAGGTTAAGTCAAAAAGTACATTATAATAATACATATGAAGTAAAAACTACAGCAATAACAATAAATAAAATAAAATTAATTAAATTAATGTGTCGTATTTGAAGAAAGCTATTTAAGTAAATTATATAATGGTGAGTTAGGGATAGGTCCTTTATCTGCATTCATTAATTTACAATTTGATTTGACTATAAAAACACTTTCGTAACTATTAAGTAACTTTTTTGAGTTTACACATTTAGCTAAAATAACATTTTTATCTAAATCATGCTGATTACTAAGGACATGTTCTGCTACACTTGATTTTTCAGGTCTATCATATTTAATATGCGCAAGATGTTCTTTATATCTATTTACAATTTTTCTTTTTGTTTGACCTATATACGTCTCGTCACAAGGACTACAATTTATCTTATAAATACCTGATTTTTCCAGCATTGGAATTTTATCTTTCGGGTTACATAATAAATGCTTGAGTTTATTTTGAGTTTTATAAGCTATCTTAACATTTACCTTTTTAAGAATAGAGTCTAACCCTTTTGTTAAAATATTATCAAAAGGTAAACTAATAAAATTACATTTTCTAACTTCTTTTTGAAGAGTGGTAGTTGTGCTTAAAACATATTTTAATCTTTGTTTCCTAACAATATTATCTACAATTTTTGTATCAAAATCGTTATATCTTGCCACTCCTTTGATATAATTAATTTCCTTAAAAAAATGTCTAGGACTAAGTTGTATATTGATTGCTCTGTTAACCAAACTGTTAAATGCTGCTATTTTATGTGTGTAACAATGGTTGGAACTATTTAAAATATATCTGTTATTGTTAACAGGTTTCCTGTAAATACCAAATTCAATTTTTTCATGATTTTCAATACACAGAATATCTAAAAATGGTAAACAATTATTAGTTTCTAATTCATAAGTAAACTTAATGGAACTATGTATACTATTAAGTTGGTTTACAAAAACATTAACATTTACATTGACTGCTATCAAAGATCACAAAAACATCGTCAACATATCTTTGACCAAATTCTAGGAAAATAAGTAATCATATTCTTTAAGTTTTCTTCAAATCTGCTCATAAAAAGCTCAGCAATGAAAGGAGACAAACTGTTACCCATAGCAGTTCCATCATATTGTTTATAAAATTCATTATTAAATTTAGAAAAATTTTAGTACATACATATTTCAGTTAATTTGATATATTCGTTTATTTTATTTTTATTTTAATAGGTTCGATGTTGTTTTCTTTTAAAAAATCTTCAACAAACAATATAGTTTCTTTAACAGGAATGCTAGGAAACAACGAACTTACATCAAATGATACCATAATCTCAGTACTACTATGGTTGTATTAAATCAAAACAAAATCAAAGTACTGTAGCAGTGATGACAACTGTCGCGTGATGAAAAGAGTGAAATTCCCTGTGTGTTCCAATTTATTTGAGCGGTACTGTATATAGGAGTTTTTGGACTAGATAGGAGACTGACAGACTTACCTAGTGGCAACAGTCCAAAACTGGAATCTCTTGGAAAAAATAAATAGACACATATAAAACTTATCACACTACTGAAATATTTCAATCACACAATGATTTTTGTCAATTAAAAAAAAAAGAAGAAAAGACTGAAGTGAACCACATGTGTGTATAAATATCTAAATGTCACAGATTTATGGTTTATGATATAGTACTATATGTGATTTGTTATTGATTATTTGCAACTAGATATTAATAGTCTGTCAGAAGGAAGGTAAATGGAGTTGTTAAAAAGGGTAGAAGTTAGGGGGATGGTAAAAGGAGTTTTATATGGTGTTGAGGTTAGGAGGTTCTCTAGATTTGGTGTACCACTGGTATGATAACTCCTGTCTTCTCAATTCTGAAGGGTTGCAGTCAGGGGAGAGGGCCTTAATTATTTTGGTGGTATAACAATCATTGAAAGATATGATGTTGTGTGACTAGCACCATGTTGAGCGGTTGGCCTGTCTATGTTTATGGTTCCAACGTCATGTCTGTGGCCATTCATTCTGATGTTCGACCATCCGTGATAAGCCTATGTACTGTGCCGGGCAAAATTTACGGGCAACATTTTTGGATGTACAAGTATGATGACCCTGAATCTTGAAGTCCATATTGGTTGCTAGGCTATGTTTAAAATATATTTTAAAGTAACACACGAGAAAACAAAATCAAAAAATTGGAGAGGACCTAACAATGTACTAAAATTCTATTACATTTGGTCAATTATTACCACCAACTTCTTTTTATACCATTGGGATTATTTAGCTGTGTTTATATGTCATACTGTATTACACTGTAGCCCACAGCATTACACTTTAATAGTAAAATTACTAAAATTTAATTGCATAAAACTTAAAAAAAAAAAACATTATATGTTGATACTTTCTGTACAACCAATTCTTACTTTGTCATTGTTTAATGTGAGTCACAGACAAGACTTAGCAATGAATAATACTATAACCAAGTGAAAAACGCAAATGCTAAAAATATCAGTTAGAAGTTATTTAACTATATTTTATTTCAATAAATATAGTCCCAGTCATAAATAAAATTGCAAGATGAAATACAAAATAACAAGTTTCATAAAATCACACAATCTCAAAGAAAATACAAATTGTTTTTAAATATAAAATTGTAATCTAGAATACTTAGATGAAAAATTGGATATTTCAAACCAATCAGTTAAAAACAGATGTTTTATTTGATAAAAGAAAGTTATTGGCCCTGTAACAGGTGCCAAAATTATCTGGAACTAAATGTCCAAAAACAAAGTTACAAATAAATTGTTTTATAAATTTCTAAAAATACAAAAAACATTATAAATACAAGAACGCATAAGAAAACACAAAAATGTTAACAAAAATAATTGTTATTTCATAGAGACTACTAATTCTAATATAACAAAGTTTTGTTTTTATATATTGTTTAGTGAAATGAATAAAAATCTATAGAACAGACTTACCAACATTTCTTTAGATTTGAAATGCTGTGAAGAACGGCAAAAGTAGTAAAATTCACTTAGAACTACTATTCAAGTTTGTAAGAATATTGTTTGATATGAAATGACTAGAGGAGATTTTATTTTCATTAAAATTATCCAGGATCACGGTAAATGCTGGGTAGCTAACTCGCTGTCTTTATGCATTGCGACAAACATATACATACATACTCAAGGAATTTTATCTCAAGAGGCACAAAAATAAGCATATTATTATTATATATTTTTAATATTTTATATATATATGTCCAATTTTATACCAGAATACAATTAATGGCATCTCTTGTCTTTATGATATTCTAGTTTTTAACAAAATATATTTTTAAAAGCCAAAGATTCACTTACGGTTGCACAAATCCAGCAATTTCTTGAACAAGCTCATCAGATTCTTCCTCTTGAAATGCACTATTACATGCTATCGATTTAATAACTTCTTCCAAAGATATTATTTCTAATTTTCCACTACTGACTCCTTTTCCATCATCTTCAGAATCTGAAGCATCTATTTTTTGTTGAATCCGTTGATGCTTTTTCTTTGTAGATTTAGTTTTTGTTTCCCTGCCCTAAAAAGTATTTTTTAAAAAAATTTATAACATTTAAAATGTAAAACAAAACAAATTTTTAACTGTTAGTCTCTTGAGATTATTTTAGTTTTAACATTAGTATTTAGTGCAACTCGTTTGGTAGATAGTAATGAAAAGGTAATAAGAACAATAAAAATCGTATAATTCATGTTTATTTGAGCAATCGAGATTAATATTGAATAAATTATAAATGATTGAATATCGAGTCAAATTTATTTAATTAGTGTTCGGCAACTATTTTGTTGCCCTTTTCAAGTCTGAAAACAATATTACATTGCTAAAAAATACACTTATAAAACTCAAATACAGTCACTACTATAAATTAAAACTAGCAATGTAATATTGTTTTAAAACTTGAAAAGGGCAACTGATGTTGCATTAATTAAATAAACTTGACCCAATTCTTAACAGTTTTATCATTTATTCAATACAAATTTTAATTTTAACTCCTGGAGACAATTTAGTAGTACAAAAAGCTGTGAATGGGGTTAAAGCAATTAAACAAAATTTGGATACCTTTGGAGAAAATAAAATCCAAATTAACCCCGACACAACCCAAGGCTAACTCACAGTGGAGAGAAACCTAAAATAGAATAGGACCATTATATCATCTGAGAATAGAATTCTTACCCGGAGAACTAAAACAAGAACCTGCAGTCTTCTTAAGCTCAAAAATGAGAGCACCGTAATTATCAAGCTCTTGAAATTTGATTCCCAAATATACCAAGTAGGAGTCTTGTTTATAAGTAGGTTAAAGTATCAGTGATAATTTCAACGTATATGTAATTATTTGTAACAAATAAACAGGTGTATTAGAAATACAATTATTTTAAAAACCAATTGTGTTGGACAAAACATGTAACTGACGCAGTTAGTAGGACACTTCTGAAAATTAATGAAAATAACGATTTCTGTTTTAACCTTCAATGGAGTGTCTGAAATAAATGAATAAATGAATTAATAAGTGAGCATTATTTAACGCAGTTTACAAGTGCAAAACCAAAAACTTGGAATTCGTGTTACATACAATAAGCAGAAAGTTTTGTATTTTGTAAGTAAATACTATTATAAAGTATTAAAATTATTTTTGTCATATTGATTACTTTTAATTATTGTAAAAAATTTCAACAACTTTTGTATTATATTAAATCCCATAATATAATTAAACTTTTATTAATTGTAAATAATTAATAACACACATAATATAACTTTTAGTTTTTATAGATTAGACTAATTAATTATAAAATGGAGTCCCCATAAAAAAAAGAAGATTTAGATAAAATTTCTCTTTGAAATAAATTAAATTTTACTCTGTATTGATTTACCTGGACTCCTCCGCCTCCTTTACCTCCACTAGCTTTTTTCCTCCGTTCTTCCCTTCGATCAGCTTTAGTATTTTCTTCAATATCTATATTATTACTGCCAGTTTTGTTTAACTTAATTTCAGTTTGTGCTTGTTGATATCGGCCGGATGATACTACCTGGTAAAGAATGAAAACCAAATTAACTTTATTAATCAAAACCAATTTCATGAAAATTTTTTTATTAAAACACATAAAACAAATGATAACAAGAATTTTTCTGCCAAGTTCTAAGATTATTGTTTTTACAAGTAAAGTTTACTTAGAGAATAACTAGTAATAAAAAGTTTTTAATTATTGATAATTTAAAATAATCAATTTGTCACAAAAAATACCCAATCATATAAGACCAATGATAACAAGAATTTTTCTGCCAAGTTCTAAGATTATTGTTTTTACAAGTAAAGTTTACTTAGAGAATAATTAGTAAGAAGAAGTTTCTTATTATTGATAATTTAAAATAATCAATTTGTCACAAAAAATACCCAATCACATAAGACCAATGATAACAAGAATTTTTCTGCCAAGTTCTAAGATTATTGTTTTTACAAGTAAAGTTTACTTAGAGAATAATTAGTAAAAAGAAGTTTCTTATTATTGATAATTTAAAATAATCAATTTGTCACAAAAATACCCTACCTGCCACATACGTAACAATCAAATAATTTTATTTAAACATTTTGCTAATTTTTTTGTTAAAATAAGTACACTTAGAAAAAAAGGGAATGAAAACTTGTTTACTTATTGTTTTTTACCGCGTGTTTTACCGCCAGTTGTGTTTGAGGCTCCATATTGTTCGGTTCACTAGTGTTCTACAGATTGGTGTATTACCCAAATTAATCAGTTGTGTTTGAGGGTCCATATCAATTATGTTTAGATATCTGACAGAGGGTCAAAGGGTCATAAATATATTTCTTTATTTATGCTGTAAGTTTAAAGTCAATAAATATCCCTTAGAAACCACAGACATCCTCTTGCAGGTAACTAATCAGAAAATAAACTCTCTTGAAGAAGATAACAAATCAATCAAACAATAACGATAATAATGATTAGATGGGGTGGTCATTTACCCGCTACTAATAAATTGTTGTGACTAATTGACAGCACGTAAACCGAAATGGGCCAAGCAACTATACATAAAGGTATGTAACCAAATTATATATACAGTTCATAGTGCAATTGAAATATATTTACAACCTTCAATAAAAGTAACATATTTACTTGAACCAATCATACAATTGGAATTGTAATGATTATGTAGTATAAACGTACATCATTATATAAACCTTCCTATATCCAAATTTTTTGTTATCTGGATCAGGCTGTCACTACATTGGTCCGTATATGAGAGGTTTTACTGTATATATTATTTCAGAAAAACTATAACCTTTATCAATCGAAGAGAAAAACTCAATTATTTTCTTTGATTAACAACATCTGAAGCATGTCAATTTATTGCTTATGCAGTGACGTACTACAGTTTAAAGCACCCTGGTAAGGAGAAAGTGCCATCCCTTCTCTTGACAACCAAGCGTTAACCCATTACCATATGAAAATAACCTGATTGAGCAATAATCAGTTGAGCAATATGGTGACTGACATCCTGTCCATCAGTCCTGGTATAGACATTATTCATTATCCATATGTCATTCATATCCTGTTTGACTTCAGTCAAAGACGGTTTGTAGGTTTCACAAAATGTACAGTTGGTTGTTTGTTTATCTAGTTGTTCTTATGCCATTTATTCACACAATAACTGCACAGTACTGAACCATTTATTTCTTTATTTTCATATATGTTTATGATTTCAGTGTGAATTTACATAATTTAATTTTGCAACATCTTTTTGTACTTTTTTTTGTCAGGTGTGGTGTCATTTGAAGTTTTAAAATGTAGCAAGATGACAGAATCTCAAAAGAAACTATGTGATCTAAAGTCTTAAAGAAAACCTTGACATTCTAGATCGATCGAGTAAATTACCAAAAATGCATTAAAGAAATGCTGCTTCTCAACTTGGTGTTTAGCAACCTTTCTTATGTAAAATTTTAAAGTTGGTTCAATTGATAGAAGAAAAGAGAAAACATTGTTTATAAGAAAACATGTGGTGAAAAGAGAGATGCTGATTTTGTTGAAGCTGAGGACTGGTTACAATACAAATGGGCAAAAATGTTGCTATTCTCCTAGCTGTGCATACAATGCAGATGAAACAGGACTTTATTATTGTACTTTACCTGAACATACTTATGTATTCAAAAATGAAAATGCTAGGGGGGGGGGGGGTAAAATAAATATAATTTTATAACTGTTTTGTGATGAACAAGATTGTTGGACAAAAAAAACAACACCGGGAAAACAACATTGGGAAATCTAAAAATTTAGGTTGTTTTCAAAGTATCAAAACTACCTGTTGAATATCATTCAAACTCCAATGCTTGGATGACATCAACCATTTTAATGATTGACTTACTCGTGATTTCTGTGTCCCTGTATTACATTGTAGTAGTAGTGTTAAAACTTCAATAATTGTTAGAGAGTGACTGTAAAAATATTTTGTAAAATGACAAGTAAAACAAAACATTTGTTTTGAAATGTATATAGAAACATTATGCATGTTTTTTGTTACCATAAATATATTGATTTGATGTCAATGTTGTTATAATTACTAGTTATAATTATTACTACACATAATTTTTATCCAACATGATTTTATTAAGTATTCTACTTTACTATTTTAGGATCATGATTCAGGTTCATTAGGCATAGATTATAGCCCTAGAGTCTTTTGTTGTTATCTATTGGTTTAGAAAAATAAAATGACAATTTTCTCATTTGATTAAATATATGTTATATTGAAATGTTTTATTACTGTCATAGGACACACTGTCAACTTCAGTTACAAATTAAATTAAATTAACCTAAAAACATATGCATCAGTGTACAACTTTTACAAGATGATACTCCCATTAGAACAAAATAACAATAAAAGGCTACCACAGAATATTAACATAAAATTTTAAGCAATCTTTCATGCAATGGAATTTTATAATTTAAGTAAAAATAAATATTTCAGAATTAAATAATGTAACAATTTTTTAACATTCGCAAAACCGAATTTAGAATAAATTAAATTGTTATATTTATACCTATGTTAGACCAACTTTATAATTAAATTTAGATATTTCGACTTAACAGAGTTTATGAATAAACTTGAAATATGTAGACATATTCTTTCAAAGGTCTTGTTCATTAGGATTTTTTTTCATACAAATGAAATCTCATCTGATTCAAATCTAGGGTTAAGAACCAGGCAGAGCAGTGTAACTATGTGTCCTAGACAGAGAGGTGAAGCAATGGGCCCTTCCCTTATTGTCAATTGGAGCTATAATTTTTTTTAATTGGAGAAGAGTTGACAATATAGATGTAGTGTTCAAAGAAAAATGAACCTATTAATAGAGAATGAACCAGTTAGTTATTTTCACATGAGGGGTAAACCTATGATTATAATAAACAATTGGCATTGTAACAACTTACTTTTCTACTTACTGACTTTGAGATAAAAATTACCCCGTAACTATAAGGTCAGTGACAAAGATAGAGTTTCATTTCAACTTGAAAGTTTACCAAGGACTTACTTTCTATAATATATACAGTATTTAATGTTTATTTTTTGTTAGAAATATGTAACAAACCTACTTATAAACATCTATATAGTAAAAAATGTAAGTATTAATATTATTACAAAACTACTGTGATATATTTCGCATCACTTCTTTTAGTCAATTATATTTTTTACATAACTTACTTCTTCAGCTTTTTTCTGAATAATTCCGTCATGGTAAGGCTTGATTAAAGACTGCAAAAAGTTATCAGTGACCACAACAGTACCACAAAATGTGTGAATAGGGACACTACTTTTAACTGACTTGAGAGCCTCCTTTAGAATGAGTTCTGCATCTTCCACTTCAAAGACAGTTGGCAATATTGGCTACAAAATATCAGAAAATGTGTAAAAGTTCAAATAATTACAATAATACTTCACTTTAATATTACATACGTAATGCACACACATATGCATAGTTAATATTAAAAAACATTTTGTATAGTTTTTTTGGGTTCAGTTAAGAAATGGTTTTTTAACGCAAATTAGTCTACTCCATATGTTAAGTACAGCATCGTTAACCTCACTTTCCATAAACCACGTTTGTTGACATCTGTCATTACCTTCGTATAACCTCGGAACAGCTGGTGTTCCTTACCACAGTTCAATTTCCACCGCCTACTAGACATTCGTTGTCGGCCAGAATCTAGGCTTCTTTTGCTGCAAAGAAATAGCTTTGCGATCCAGTTACCAGATGCATTGAGCCTATTCCTCTATGTTTTAGACTAGGTCCACGTAGTTTCTGATCTAGTTACCCTCTGCTAGCCACTTCCTTCTTCTCCAAAGTTACACTCTCTTCCAATATGGCTGTTTTCCAGTTTCTAGTCAAGTGCTTTTAGCCGGTTACATCGGGTTCTAACCGCGTTAAAATATTACACCGCTTATTGATTATGTTCAGTTAATGTCTTAAATGCGTTCTAACTATAAACTACCGACGTCAAACTTTAATAAGTCAATTTAAACCGCGTTATAAGTTCAAATGCCATTGTCTTGGGTAACCGCGTGTTGCTAACATTGCATCAGAACATTAACTCCTTTAACCGCTTGAAGGAATAAACATTTAATGATTCAAGACGTTTTATATTGTTCTAAGTTCAGTGAAATTATTAAATTAAAGCTTAAATGAGTTGTAGTTTATGCCACTCTTCGAGAAACTTCTTTCATCTCTGCTAGATACCAAACAGGCCTGTTGCGTCGAACGACTCATCGCTCTACAAGAACCTCCTACAGTTTGATTGGTAAGTGGCTTAGAATTAACTGCTACTCATGAAACTTGTGTTATTTCTCTTTTAATTATTTTTGGTGTTAAACTTAAATTCAGTGTCGTTTTTATTTATAAAGCAGCCCTTGCACTGCTAAAACAAAGCAAGGTGGTTCCTCCGGACTTTTTAGTGCAGCCCCGTACGATTTGAACTACCATATTGATTTCTAATAATTCACATATTTTCTTTCTTTAGTTTTGCTACCAAAACTATACACCATACATTATTTAACTCTATACCTTATACATTTGGAAATTGATAAAGTTGAATCCTAAACTCTTAAAGTTCTTAATTAATACAAAAAATACATTAATTAATAGAGAGCATGGTACCGTAAGTATAATTCATAAAGAATTATAATCTCTGGCTACAGATATTTACACAACTTTTTGCTAAAACAGTTAGCATCATCAAAAGGTTAAAACACTGCTCCAGTCTGGTGGCCACTTTGTCATAAAACCAATAATCAGCATTATAAATTCTTCCTATGAAAACCACTAAGATCCATCTTCCTCTCTCTCTCTTTCCGGTTCTTCTCCAATTATTAATGCAATTTACTTGAAAAAATGCATGTAGTTGACTTATCTAAATTATTTTGTAACCCAGTGAAAGGATTTTTGTTTTTAACATAGATTATGCACTAATAAAAATATTAAAAACAACAATGAATTACAAGCAGTTATATCAAGTGGTTGTTACTTACCATGATATCAATCCAAGAGGATGAAATTATAGCTTCCTCAACAGATCCTTCAATCTGAGCCAATAATTGTTTACCAACAGCACAAGATGGCAATAAAAGTAATTTCTCTTTTGTAAAATGTCTTTTTACAAATGTTTGTGGATCATGGATTCCCAAGCGACTGAGGCCATCATATTCTTATAACATAAATTATACAAATGTAATTTTTATCCTCTGATATTACTAACAGCACAGATCTTAAGTTATAAGCTATTTTAGTCATAAACTGTGTTAAAGAGTTTATTTTTAGTTATAATTAATTAAATATAATAATAATTAATTGTTTACATTTTGAACCTTAGATATTATATTTTATATCTTTTTTAGTTTCCAAATAGTATCACTTATAAGTTTGATGCTTAAGAATGCTTTTTCAAACTTCACTATAATTTTTAAAAAAATGAGGTACTGTAAAGTTTAAAACTGAAAAAACTGTTTAACTTTGAAACTTGAAAAAAAGGATTAGATTCATCTATTTGTTTACAGTTTAGAGTTCTTTAACTATTTTTAAAACATAGTATTTACTTCATTTTTAGGTACTTAAAAGTATCCAACAAATTCATTTTAAATACTTTGTAATTTATCATGAAAAAAGTAATAAAGGTTAGATTTTTTTTATTTTTGTGAGAAATGATTCAACAAAGTGCACATTTACATCACAAAATGACTTAATATAAAAAATACAATGCTGCATTGATAGTGTATAAATATTTGGTTACACCACTACACTGTGATTATACGAGGGCTATTCAGAAAGTAAGGAACGTTTCCGTCTGACGCCTCTAGGCGTGCGCCGATCTCATACATTTTGGTGCATGCGCACTCGGCAACTCAGTCGGTGTCCTGACGTGACAAAGGGAATATTTTTCACGCTGCCCATTTTTTCGCAATTTCAACTGAAGATGTATGCTGTGATTGAAAATCCCGCTAGTTGTGAGGTGCGGTCAGTGATGCAGTTTTTGTTGGCAAAAAACTTAAAACCGATAGACATTTATCGCCAAGTATATGAAGTTTACGGAAACCAAAGTTACGGAAAATAAATGAAAGTTCTGTGCGAAAATGGTGTAGTCAGTTTAAAAATGGCCGAACTGACGTTCACGACGAAGCAAAGAGCGGACACCCAAGCATTCGGTGACTGATGAACTGGTCGCTAAAGTTGATGAAAAGGTTTACGAAAACCGCCGATTCATGATAACGGAGCTTTCGCTTTGTTTCCCACAAGTTTCACGGACTTTGTTGTTTGAAATTGTCACATAAAAGTTAGGCTATTACAAATTTTGTGCAAGATGGGTGCCGAAAATGCTCACTGACCAACATAAAGGTCAGCGAATGGAGGCAAGCTTGAAATTTCTGGATGCCTACGACAGACATGGTGATTAAGTACTGGATCGCATCGTAACTGGTGATGAGACATGGGTAAAACACGTTAACTTCTAAACGAAATTACAGTCCATGGAGTGGAGGCACACTAGCTCCCCGAAAAAACCAAGAAAATGTTTGCAAACATTGTCAGCAAGGAAGATTATGGCGACGGTTTTTTGGGACAGGCAAGGTGTGCTTCTTATTGACTTTCTTGAACGTGGTGCAGCAATAAACTCTGAACGGTACTGTGAAACTTTGCGCAACCTTAGGAAAGCTGTTCAAAACAAGCGCCGAGGGAAATTGACGTCCAAAATTTTCTTTGTGCATGACAATGCCCGACCTCACACAGCAAACCGCACCAAAGAACTCCTTGACTCATTCAAATGGGAGGTTTTTCCTCATCCGCCCTATAGTCCTGACCTTGCACTAAGCGATTTTCACCTTTGCACGACGCAGAGCTCAAGATGCACGTCACTGAGTGGGTGAGATCGCAGGCGGCAGAATTCTATGATGAAGGAATTTCAAAGCTTGTCCATCGCTACGATAAGTGTTTCAATTTGTTTGGCAACTACGTAGAAAAGTAGTATTTTAGTTGCTCTTTCAGATGTATATAATAATAATTTTTAATTGTACTTATTATTTTTTTTTATTCAAAAACGTTCCTTACTTTCTGAATAGCCCTCGTATTAGTTATTTGAAACTTGCAATTGTTGGGTTGTACATGTTGATGTTTTTTAATAACACTTATTTATCAATTTAATTGGTAATAAGACACTACTTACTTACTTACTTTCTCAGCAGACACTCTGTGTATTTGGTCATTAAAGTCGTCCAATGCTGTAATTCACGAGCAAAACAAGCAAATTGAAACCAGTCCAAATTTCAACAAAGTTATAAATATGTAAAAAAAATTACTTTACTTGCCTGTGACTCACAACATTGAACAATGCAAGTGTAAAAATCATCTGCTGAAAAATATCAGTAAATAGTAGTTTCTTGCAAGTAAATTGATAAATAAGTGAAGTATATTAGTTATAAGTTTCACCAGCTTGTAAAGAATACTGATTTAGTGAATCAAAGAAAATCTATATAAATGTTATTTGAAATATTTACATCGTTTTAAAAATGATTTATGAAATAAATGTTTCATTTTGAACTTATTAATACTAATACAAATTGTTTTATGAAGTAATAGAAACAGATTTTAAAATTCAATAAATGTGCATTTTTATATACTTGTCATCAACTTTTTACAAGAACAATAAATAAATAATCAATTACTTATTGCAGTGCTATTGTCTTGTATCATTAAAAGATCTATCCATTCCATAACTAAAAAATAAGTCCACTTGAAACTTACTTTAGTTATAGAAAAAAACTATATCTATGAATGAGAATGTCATTCATTTACCTATGTATCCATTCTGCTTGTAGAAGTTATCAACCCATTCACTTTGCGCTTTAGAGTAAATGTGTGGAACAAACATGGCTGCTCCACCTTGTCTGCCTGTCAATGTCCCAGCTATTTGTTTTGATTCTATCAAGCTGTCAATCACAGCTATAGAAAACAATAAACAAATTTGTCAACACATTCGTTTATAAAAAGTTTAATGAATTACTTAAATTAAGGATTTCTTGAATTTAATATTTCTTTTCACAATTCTGCCAAATTTTACACATGAAATGCTTTGATTTGTTCAACTGAGTAGTTGGGTTATTTTTACAAGCATCGTTAAAAAATTAGGCAATAAACTTAATTTTATCACACACACACACACTTTATAATATCTGGGAACTAGCAATGAAAACAGGTCACACATAATAGCCAAGAAACTAACACAAACTGAGAAGAAGAGTCAAAAGCTGGAATCACACTAAAAAGTGTATCAATATAGCATGCAATTAGGCTGCTGCTGAGGGTAGTTAGCTGCCTACTCCAGTCTGTCAACCATTAACAAGTGGGTACCTAACAGTAAGTGTTAAACCTCTGGCCATCAAGAGATGATTTAATCAGCTTTATCATTATTTTTGAAAGTGTCATTGAGTAGATCTTACTATATGTTCTGCAACTAAAACCTACCCAAGGTAGGTTCTGCTATTAAAACTGGAGCAGTTTGCTCAAAACATTTTGGTTTCCTTTAGTAACAATATGTCTGAAATATTTTAAATTCATTTAGAATGAAAAAAGTAAGATTGTTTTCCAATATATGTGGGCAATCAATTATTTTTTAAAACAATTTGATTAAATTCCAATACAGAATTGAGAAATTCTAGCTTGTCTCAGCTTTTGACAAGATAGATGAGGCAGTATTTTTTTTTTATTTACTCAAGAAAGAGGACTTTGAAATTAGTCACCAGATATATCTATGAAAGTTAAATGTATAAATATATGAAAATTTGAGACACTGACCGGGTCATTTTGTGGGTATAAAAGCATCTCAGAAACAAAAAGCTGACTATGAGCAATTAATTGTTAAGAGCTGATGTCAAAGTTGCTAAAGAATTCAATGGTAAATATCAGAAATTTACCAAAATAGAACATTTCAAACTTTACAATTGTAGAATGAAGACAATAATAATCTAACAGAAAGACGGATCATTAAAAACATTTTTCAAAATTAGTTTCATTATATCTTAGTCCTCAAGCATGTTAACATCTTGGAATATAAAACTTGCCCTGATGTAATAAATAATGAAAATGCCTTGAGATTTATAATTGCATTCCCAATTCATTACTCTTTATTCGATTAAAAAAGATCCATTTACTTAAGTATTGAATATAACTTTTAAATATTGTTGTCCATGACATTAAACAAATTTTGTATTTTGAAATATAATATTATTTCAACTTGTAAAAATGTTAGATTGAAGTAACTTTTTATGAAACTTACTGAGGAAAAACATTTTAAACTGTCATTTTAGGCAGTCATCATCACTTTCTACTTTGCCACCAGGATGCATTGTTAAGGCAGTTGGCAATAGTTTTAAATGCAGATGTTAAAAGATATCGAAGAGTCTTTGTGATTTGTAGTGGGTTTGTTCAATTAATGTAATAAGTTTTTATTTTGTGTTCTGGTTTGTTTGTAAACTTAATATTTGTCTTTTATTTTAATATGTTTTTCTTATTGATGTAGAAAATTGTCTGAACAAGGAAAAGTAATTTTAGAAATTTCTGGATAATATCTGTGAAATTGTGATCTGAATCCATTATCTGTTCAACAAATAATAAGAAATCAGAGCAAATTTTAATTGATTGTAGGTAGTACCTATGAGATATGAGGCCTAAACTATGATACCTCTTTATTTTTGAAACAATTAGTTATTCTTTTAATAAATATAGGTTAATTCTGTCAGAGATCTAAGATTATTTGAGATTTATTGTATTATACACAGAGAACTTATCTTGATAATAATCCAATCTCTTTCACATACAAGAAAAGAAACACTTTGACCCATTTTTAAAAAAAGTAGAGAGTGGCCCCCTTTCTCAATCAGATAATAATATGAAAAATGAAGAGCTTATTACAGATATGGTTAGCTTCTAGATTTCCAAAATATTTCAAATGTTATAGTGTTTATTTTTTTCTATCTTTATAATATGAAGACAGCCTGGATTATTATTATTCAAATATAACTGCCAATACATAGACTTTGCTGCCTGATGCACAGTTGCCTTATTGATATTTAGCCCACTCATTCAGTGTTTGTTGCACCTCACTGTTATAAATATTGGTGTGCCACAACCATTGTGTCTTGTTCATTACGATGCCTAGATATAAGAGAGGGCCTAGTCGCAAACTCCCCTCCCACACCTCTCTTTTAATATTTATTTGCAATTATAAGTCTGTCTGCCCCGACCAAATTTTTAAAAAATCAGAACTTAATACAAATAATCAGATTTCATTTAATCTTAAATGCATTATAATCAATAATCCAGTGTATATTTCTTCTTAACCTTAATTTTAACATATTCAAAGTGGAACAGGCACAGAATTTATGGAAATACCCCACTTACAGATTTTATTTTTATTGAAATTTGAAAGGTCGATATTAATTAGGTTTTAAATTATACTAAAAGATGTTTTTTTCACTAAAATAAAGATTTTTGTGGCATTTTGGAACATGGCTCATAAGTTAAACATATCCAGTGAAAATCTAGGTATTTAATGCTTAAACAATGGTATTTGTCTTTATGTTCTTGACATATGACAAAACTATTAGGTTATAATATGAAATATTCAAAATTATTTGTTTACTCTTTTTTTATAAATTTAGAAATGAACTTGTTAGAGAAAAAATGTTTGGTATTAAAAATTTTAGTTTGAAGATTGAACAAATATCTGTGTATTAAACCATTATAAAAACTTAGTTTTATAACTTTTTCACAAGGGTGATTATGAGGTAAAATGTATTATTAATTAATGAAAAACAAATTCTTTTAGAACATAATTTATTCATTTCCTAAGCAAACTAATTGTTAATACTTATTTTAAAAGCTGATACTAAAAAAGGCAATAAATATGGCGCCTTTCAGTGATTTAATAAACATTGGTAAATTTTTTGTCAATCAGCCAATCTTTGTTCCGTGATATATAACCAGTTGAATGGTTCTAAAGTTCAAAAGGGAATCATGTTTGTCAATGGTTTTTACTTTCTAAAAATAATCACTCAATATATAATAAATGATTCTGGTATAAAATAAGTGACAAAGTGCAGTTGAAGTTTTATTACCACTTGGGCAATATAGCAGCCCTCTATCTAAAGAGTAAAAAATGTCTGTCTACTCCAAAATTTGCAAATATAGAATAAACTTTAATTATTTTTTATAGAATGACAATAGGAAAAGATTGTGATTACAGATTGAATTAAAAAGGGAGTATATACCTTTCTGGATTAGGATATAGTAAACAGAGTTTGTAAATACATAGAGAGAGAAATGGTATAAAATACAGAGTTCCATTCCTGAAATACAATTTTCCATTGGGAGTATAGATACATGTCTAAGTGAATTGAAATACAGAAAGAAGGTTAAGGAAGGGAAAATGGACTAAAAGATAGGAAAAGTGAACATAATGAGCTTCTTATTCTAAGAATTGCATAGGCAGTGACATTTACATAACAGATAAAATCTTGTAGATTACAATTACAAAACTTAATTTAAAAATGGGATCTCATTATAAAATCTTAGTACATTCATTATTTAAAAAATTCAACTTTCTATTTTAAACTGTTATATTTAATAGTTTTAAAACAACTTACAGTAAAAAGTTCTGTCATTAATGTTACACTGATTTAAGACTGCAGTAACTGAAATTGGCTTTGTGGCAGCTATAAGAGCACCTCGCACTATAGCTTTGTTTCGAGTTACAAATGCATCTGTGTAAAAAGTATGGCTGTCTTGTTTATCTTGTTTTGCATATATTAGTTTCCCCAGCTGTTTCTCGACAACCTACAATTCCAAAAAGATAAAAATATTAGTTTTTAGGGAAGTTTCAATTTATAATTGTAAATTAGATCAAATTGTTAAAAAAAATTGTAAGTAAAACTTCGTTTAACCGTAACTCTTTTAACCCTTAGTTTCTGTTAGCCGTCATTGCTGTAATAACACAATAATAGTGTAATAACAAAATGCTTTAACACTTTAAGCTGCTGTGTCTGGCCAATTGATGCCGACGGTCAGTTTAGGCTGAACCAAATACCGTCAGGCCACTAGGCCTGATATTATTGTTTAGTAATGTTTTATGTTTATTAGTACTACTCAAACGGTGTTGCTACTTTTGGAAAAATGAATGCACAGTATTAAACAACAAGCTTCAAACAAATATTCTTTGAGCTTGGCTTGTGAGGTTATGATATAAACAAATAAAAACATACACAAAACTCACAAATTAATCATTTATTTACTCATACGCGTTTCAATGACCAAGTCATCATTATCAGTGAGTGTTACTACTACAAACTCTAACTTACAACTATGGTGAAAGTAAGGTTACACTTCCGTATTTATACAGTAGGCTTGCCACGCCCACTTGTCAAAACAATAGTTACTAACCCTACTTTAAACATGATACAACAAATAAAATTTTTTTACCTAACTCAATAATTACAATAAAACTTGTAACATACAACATAATTACATATAAACAAAATAGATAATTAATATTACACATTATTGTTATGTCAAAATATTTAACCTAAAAGTTACAATAAATTTTATTCCATTTTTTATTTTTATTTCCCTTTGTTCGTCTCCCTTTATCGTATTTGTTCATGCTCTTGCTCGGACATTGTTTACAGATAAATGTATTACTAATTTAAATATTGTTTTCACACAAAAAAAATAAAATGTCTATTTAAAATACAAAATAATAAAAGTACTTCATACATAGGAAACGTATCATAAGTGGTCACGCGGATTACTATTGTAATCCAGGTGAATTAAAAATATTTTTTTTTAAAAATAACGTGCCAACTTACAGCTCTGCTGCTTGACTGGTAACACTGGGGATATGAGTGTGAAAGGTAGACGGCCGCTCAAAGTCTTAAGTCCTACCAACCCAAAATAGCACACAAAAATTTACCCCTGGATTACAACAGTAGTCCACGCGACCACTGCACTGTTAAGACAATGACTTTGTGAGAATAAACGTTTAGGTAATATGTTTTTAAATAAATATGTAAAATGTATTTTGTTGTATTGATTTAAGATTATTAAGTCCGTTTGATTTTTTCTCTTTTGTATTGATGGGAAAAGAATAATGTTTTTTTAATTATTACTCGCAAGTTCAAGAGTAATAAGCGAAATTCTAGTAAAATGTCTGGCCATCTGCACAGGATATGAAGTGACTTCCCATTTTTCCTTTATTGGATTCTGGTATTATTTATTATTATTGTGTAACTCAAACTTAGTTTAAGCTATAATATATTATTTTTAATTTGTAATAATAAAAACCATTAAATTAAAACATTTGTTAAAATGCTGTTATATAGTATATCATCAACAATTACTTTAAAACACTTTCAGAAATATTGTTAAAATATCTAGATAAAAGATAAAATAGTCACTATGAAAAAAAATCCAGCAACAATATTTTAAAACATTTATTGGCATGAATTAAACTAGCATTTCCAGAAGGCTTTATTTTTAGAAAAAATTTTGTGTGTAGGTTTTTTTCACGTAAATATAAATCACTTCAAATTTTTTAGAAGCAGTATAATTCCCTTATATTTTTAATACAACCATTTATCTACATCTGTATGTCTTGATTGTAAACAGCTTCATGAATTAGTTGTCATTCACAAAACTATAATTTCATTTGTTTAGAACAGTGTTTTTCAACCTTTTTTATGACACGACCCCCGAGTATAAAAACTATTTTTCGTGACCCCCGACCCTTTTTTTCATATATGCTAGAAATATGTAAATTGTAATCCATACAATAGTTTTATGCGTTTGCGTTATTAGGATTCAGATATATAATTAAGAACGTAAAACACATTTTAAATTGAATACTTAGAATTGATAACTCACAAACGAACATATTGTTACGGCCGGGACTACCAGCGCCAACTGTTGGTAACACTTGGAACTACTATGAAAGGTCCAGGCAGAAGGTTCGAGATATTTCGTTACGCTTCGAGATGATTCTCGCTGTCGCTAGAATGCGCTGGCGGATGGCCTATAAATAGGGTTGTCTACCGTGGCCACTCCAGTTGAAGCAAGCCACGCGTAAAACTCAGAAGCAAGACCACGATAAGTGGAAACTATTCGGAAGTGAAACTACAGTATTATACGGAATTAGCGTGTAAATTTAAATGTATTATTTTGTTATAATTAAAAATGGATAAATTCCTGAAAAGATCATCAGAAACATCAACTTCTAGCGGGAGTAGTGGACGACAAACGAAAAACGTATGTATGATGACAATTAATTGAAATTTGCGTTTACTGTGATTGAGAAAAATCCACAGTGCGTAATTTGCTATGAAACTTTGTCAAGAGAAAGCATGAAGCCATCGAAGTTGTTAATCCACCTAAACACAAAACATCCTAATGAAAAAATTAACCCTTGGAATTTTTTGACCGAAAATTAAGAGCTCCTGAACATCAAAAAACTGCTATAGTACAAATGTCCAACCTAAATGAGAAAGCATTGCTCGCTAGTTATCGAGTAGCTTTTCGTGTGGCTAAAGCAGGAAAACCTCCAAAATCGCCCAAAATTTAATTTTACCAGCAGTTTTAGATATAGCAGAGGTTATGTTTGGCAATCAAGAGGTCGAAAAGCTCAAAAGTATACCTCTCTCTGACAATACCATTCAACGCAGGATTAACAATATGGCGACTGACATTCGTGACCAAGTCATAGAAAAAATAAATAAAAGTTCTTTTGTGTCATTGCAATTTGATGAATCAACGGATATTGTTGATTGTAGTTTGTAGCTTTTGTGTGTTTTGAATCCAATGAAAAATTACTGGAAGAAATACTATTTTGCAAGGCACTTCCCAGGAATACTACAGGTCAGTGCTTGCTTGACATGTTCCTTGAAGCTACGCAAGATTTGAATATCGATTGGGCACAAAAATGCATTGCTATTTGTAGTAAAGGAGCAAAATCCATGACTGGTGAGAAGAGTGGATTTATTGCTAGACTGAAAGGACATATGCCAAGCGCTTGTTGGATGCATTGCTTTCTCCATCGCCAAGCTCTTGCAGCCAAAACCTTGCCCCAAGAACATATGCCAAGCGCTTGTTGGATGCATTGCTTTCTCCATCGCCAAGCTCTTGCAGCCAAAACCTTGCCCCAAGAATACAGTCAAGTACTAAATATTATTATTAAAATTGTAAATTCTATTAAAGGAAAAAAAGCGTTCAGTATTCAAGGACGGGATGAAAATGTCATCACAGCAAAAAGACAAACTCCATGGCTTTAACAAAAATTTAATTGTGCTCATCATCTATAAATGAAAAAAACTTTGATTCATTTTCGTCAACATATTCTTTCATTGAAGAAGTCGGAAGCGAGATAAACATCAATTCATAAATATCTGGTATGAAAATGATGTTAGATAATTTGAAGAAAGAGTTATGTCAGTACTTCTCAGTGCAAGAGATATCGGATAACACTGGGCAAAGATGGATCTTAAATCCGTTTTTAAATGCAGCTATAAATGAGGCAAATTCAGCAACTAAGCTCAAAGAGAATCTGCTGGAATTATCTGCCGATGGGATGTTACACTTGGAATTCAAGTCTCAACGATTGGATACCTTTTGGTTAAAAAAAGAAAAACAGAATACCCTGAATTAACAATCGAGGCTTTGAAGTGTCTGATTCCATTTTCTACCTCGTACTTGTGCGAGTTGACATTTTCAAAAAATGGCCTACATCAAAAGTAAAGCAAGAAATCGCTTAAATTTGGAAAACAATTTAATACTTGAAGTTGCAAAAACGGATCCACAATGGAAAAATTGATTGAACAAAATCAAGCGCAACCTTCACATTAAAATAGTAGTCAAAGAATTATTTTTTTAAAATTTGTTTGTATAAAAGTATAAATAAAGATCAACATAAACTTTATAAAGTAAAATAGTATAATGGGTATCATTTTGTCAACTTTTTCTTAATATATCTATCTTATTAAAATTTATTGATTTTTTGTTACTGAAATACCTAGTTCTCTGGACTTCCTGGCAGCACCCCTACAGAGACTCACAGGTTGAAAAACACTGGTTTAGAACATACTTTTAGAGACTAACTAATTATTAAATTTCTTACTGATTGAAGAAAGTCACTTGGAAGATCATATAAGCGAGTAAGTTCAGCAATGGTAACTTGCCCTTGTTGAATAAGCCTTTCATTAATTTCCTCAGAGATATGTTTAATATACTTTTTGTCAATAAGCTGGCCCAATACCACATTGCATCCATGACCTCGTTCTATTTCTGCAACTTGGTTGGAAATTTGACTGAGGTCAACACTTAATATCTGAGCCAATTCCACCAAGTTAATTCGACCTAGTAGCACATAACAAATTTTAAACAAATATTAATATTATGATTTCTAAATATAATACTTACAGTTTTTACAAATTTACAAAATTTAAAGTTCGAATAGTCATAAACTATTGTTAAAGTGATTAATTAAGATTCAGCAAACTTAAGAGACTACAAAATTCAAGAGAAATATTTGTGTATCGTACTACCAGTTATAGGCATTTAAGTAATAACAAATAAAGATCTCCATCAAATAGCATAACAGTTTATCACTAGGAACAGACACTAGAACATAAATAGGGATTTATTTATTTAAAAAGTCCAGTTAATCTACATAAAGGATGAAAAAAGAGAAAAAAGCCAAGAGTATTGTCAGCACTTTCACTTTATGTATTAACACGTTTAGCATGCTTTTGTTGTATGTTGAAAACCAAGAACAATTTTTATTTACAAACATTGTGAATTCAATTATGATACCTACAATTTCTTGTAAGAAAAAATGAATGATTCAGAGAGAATCATTTGAAAAGACAGATTTTAAAGCTGAGCAAAAATGATTTTTTTTTTTTTTGTAAAACTTGTATAATTATATAAATAAATTTTTATAAATATATTGTAATTTATTTGCACGCTGTTTTGTAGCTTATTTATTTCAGTAAACCTATAAAACATATACTGGGGTCTATTTCTGGATGTTTAACTTCATTAAACAAATTTTGTAGATAATTCACAAATTCACATAAGCTCTTGCATTAATTAGCATAATTATTGGAAGTTGATTAACAACTTATAATAAAATTAGAATAATCATTTAACTAAACTAATAATCATAAGTTAAAATGTTTTGAGAAAACAAGAAATGGGCACATATTACTACTAAAGTTTTCAAAAATAAAAAAATCTAGACTTTTGTATCACAATTTTTACATTGTTTTTTACCTAGTTTACATTTGCATTAATTATCCTGATAAAGACATTTTATCTTGTAAATGATTTATTATTTAGACCACAACACTAATCCTAACTTTGTCCAGTTGTTACCAAAATTAATTAAGTTGAAATGTACACGTTTCAAGATGAACATGGACAACAAAATCGATAAAAATAAAATCTATAAAACCTAAAAAACAAATACTAATAGTCGTATTATCATATTGAGAATAAGTACCATGGTCGAAAATTGGAGCTAATATAAATTGTGTCTATAATAGAAAGATGTCAACCAGCTCCTCAAATGATATTTACAAGCAAAAGTTACCATTATGCATAAAGAGTTCATCTTTAATTTCCTTCGACAGTTGTTGAGGTGTAATGTATTCTTTCCCATCTGTTGTGAAAATAACTTCTAAAAGCTTGAGTTCAATGAGTTTTGTGATCACTTCTATGCAGTTTCTCTCTGTAAGTCTAAATAAAACAGATAACAATGTTGATGTAATGATTAAGAAATAGGTTGAATAAAATAATTTAGTTATTTTTTATTGTTCAGCTTGAAATTTCTCTATAATTCTCAAATTAAATTATAAAAACAGCAATAATTTACTCTTTTTAATCTTGTCTAAGCCTCAAAACTCATTTCAAATGTGTACACATAAAATAAACCCATATTTAGGCTTACCAAAAACTATCAGAACCCACCTCAAGTAACAGTGTTGAAAAAGGGGTAAATATATAGTCTTAATAACAGAGGTTTTTTATTTTATTTATTTTTTTAATTACTCATTTTAATGAGTAGGTGTAGAACACGAATATCCGAAAATACAGAAAGTTAATTTTTTTCACATTTTAAATGTTAGTCTGCAATTGCATATATGCCTATAGCAGGAACCGGGTGTGCAGTATATACAGTGCACAGCACCACGTCTATATTTTGTTGTAATTTATACAACATTACTATGCACCTATACTAAAATATAACTATGAAGTCATGATAGATTTGGTTATAATTTTAGACAACATTACTATATACCTATGAAGTATCCAGTCATGATAAATTTGGTAGTAATTACATACAACAATACTATATACCTATGAAGTATTAAATCATGATAGATTTGGTTGTAATTTTCTTCATTAGCTATAAAGTTTAAATATTTACCAAAATTACAACCAAATCTATTCTGACTGGATACTTCATAGGTATATAGTAATGTTGTGTAAAATTACAACCAAATCTATTCTGACTGAATACTTCATAGGCATATTTCAAGATAGGTATATAGTAATGTTGTATAAAAATAATCAAATCTAGACGTAGTGCAGTGTGCTGTAGCTATACAGAAAAACAGTGGAAAAATTGTAAATTGTAATTTATACACAATATTGTAATAGGCAAGGCCCCCCTGTAAATTATTGCACATGGCTTTCATCCTTGAGCAGACACAACAGCCATACTTTTTTTCAAAGAAGGTCTGGAACCTTCAAGAAGTATAGACTCCAAAATTAAGACTTTGTGTTGACACATCGCTCTGGCCCTAGCCTTTTCACTGCAAATTCTCTCTTGAATAGTAAAAATAAGAACATACTCCTTTATAAGCTATAAAATGTGTTCAAGTAAAATTTTGTTTCGTACTTATCACTTTAATAGTTAATAATTACAGAATAAAAAAATAGTATATCATGTTTTAGGTTAGGCTTACCTCTGAGATGTTTCACTCAATTGAGCTCTTTGAAAATCCGCAGCTAATCGTTTTACTTCATCCCAATCAAGTGAAGACATTTTAACTTAAAAACACACAACTAATTATTAGTTATCTAAACAATGATCATATAATAAATATATTAGAAATGAATATAAAAACCATATGGTAGACAGCAATATCCTACATTTTCAATATTTCTACAACTGTCAATCACAGGTTAGAGTAAAGAAGCTACGTACATATCAGCTGTTCTTTCGATATGTGGCTAATTCGAACGAGCAAAATGTTTTTGGATCAGAAAAATTATACTAAATCGACTTTTGTTGAATTCTGTTATTAATTAAAACGAATTTTATAATAAATGTTTTTGAAAGTCAACTCCTACTTGTATCAACTAAGGCAAATTTTATTTGTTTTTTTTTTAAATTTTATAAATACAATTGACATAAATATGTATATACATATGTCAGAATAACAATATTAAGTGAAAAAATAGAAAGCGATTTTGTTTGCAATTTTCAATTTTCTTTTCTATGAATAGTGTTGACTTATTTTTGTTTCTTACTTTTACACGTTTTTCTTTTTGTAGTTTACATTGTGTTGTAGTTTCTTTTCGCCTTCCGTTAGCATTGTCCGTTTGTTAAGGCTCGATACCATTAATGAAGTTTGTTTTATTCTTTTCATTCATTTTTAATCTTAAAACATGATTTATAATATAGTTTGGTAACCAACAACAACAATTTAAAGTTGTGCAATGAGGTTTTAACAACCAATTGGAGGCAAACAAGAAATTCATATACATATTTGAGAAATCAATTTTAAGCTATGGAAAAGTTGGATCAGTGCAAAAGCACTTGCCTTCAAACATAAAAATACTCAGTTCGCCTCTGACGTTTGACTCCCATAAATTATTATAATTTAATTATTATAAAAAACTGTATTAACGTCAATTGTCATCTACTATAAGTGAAGAGAAATGTATTTGAACTTGATTGGATGCGGACTTAAGGGGGGGGGGCGGAAAAGTGAAAATTTTGAAACTATAAAACAACATTATAACACTAAAAAATTATAACAACACTATAAATGTAAACTAAAATCCCATTTCCGATGATTGCGTTCGTCTCGGATTTAAATCTACTTAATAATTAGTAGAATACATTTACAACCCCATATTAGGCACTATAATTCCATACTGTAATCATTAATAAATAGGGCCACCCACAATATAATAGGTGGTTTATATTGTATATAGATGGTAAATTAGGCTAAATAATGCGTCTGTAATATCACATAGCAGGCCTATAACTATTTCCCTCAGATAGAAGACCCTTAGAGTTTACACTATATCTACCACTCTCCTAAATATTTTACGGATGGTGGAACTCTTTTCTTTCTCTCACACCGGCCCTCCCCAAAATATTTGTCTAGATCCGCTTCTGATTGGATGAATAAAAACGTGTTTTATTAACGATTGTAAATTTGTACAAGGTATATACCAGAACAGTCTGAGCTAATAGAAGGGATTGAATAATATTGCTGGGCATATGTATAGTAAATATTTTGAAATGTAAATAGATATTAATTTTAAAATTTTCATAGATGTTGAATGTATCTAATTTTAAACATAATATGCCCCAGAGGCTTAGGATGGTTCAGGTACAGCTTTCCATGAGTCTAATGTTAAAATCTATATCAATACTAGCGTTACTAAAATTAATTAAAAAAAATTATAAACATTTTGTAAAAATCATAATACATTATTAATTATTTTAAACAGTTTATAATTGCTAAAATATATGTCCAATTATTGCTATCACACTTTTTGATATTAAAAGTAGGATAGCCCATAATATTATTGGGAAATTTGAAACAACCAAAGCTTTGCAATGGTACCAGAATAACCACAAAAAAACTGACATCCAACTTGATCCAAGCAGAAATTAGAGGAGGCAAGTTCAAAGGAGAGATGGTCTTAATTCCATAATTACCGATGATTTCATCAGATCTACCTATTGATTTCAAACAACTACAATTTCCTTTGCGACTTGCATTCCCAATAACCATAAACAAGGTATAAGGACAATTATTGACCATTGCTGGATTAAATTTAGAACATTCGAGCTTTTACCACAGATGTTGTGTTCTCATGAGTTGGGAATCCTAAAATTGATATGTTTTATACGCCTAATGAAATGAAGAAAAACATTGTCTATCCTCTAGCATTGTAGTAAATGAATTATAATTATTTAGGTGTTTGATTTGCTTTTCTTATTGCAAAAATTATGATTTCGGGCGCAGCAACGTGCGCCTTGTAACGCTAGTATATATATTTTAAACCACCTGATCTATATATAGTCCAACAAAGATGGATCAAATAATTATATGATTCAATAGATTTTTCTTGTATTTATACCAGAATGAATGGCCACAGACATGATGTTAAAATTATGAATATGGATAGACCAACAGCTCAACATGCTGCGAGTCACAACATCACAACTTTTGATGATTGCTATACCACAAAAATAATTAAATCACTCCCCCCTGATTGCAATCCCTCAGAACTGAGAAGGTGGGAACTATCATACCAGTGGTATACCAAGTCCAGAGAATCCCCTAACCTCAACATCAGATAAATCCATTCATTTTTTTTCCCCCCAAAATAGCCTTATCTCTTTTTCCCTGACAGACTTATATAAATTATAATCACTCATATGTTCATGGAAACAATATATATATTTTAATCTGTGCATCTGAGACATCTGATTTCTACTCTACACCGCTCTACAAGAACCGCATACAGTTTGATTGGTAAGTGGCTTAGAATTAACTGCTACTCATGAAACTTGTGTTATCTCTCTTTTAATTATCTTTGGTGTTGAACTTAAATTCAGTGTCGTTTTATTAATAAAGCAGACCACATACTGCTCCAACAAAGAGTGGGTGGCTCCTCCAGACTTTATAGTGTAACCTCTTACAATTTGAACTACCCTATTGATTTTCTAATAATTCACATATTTTCTTTCTTTAGTTTTGCTACCAAACTACACACTAAGGATTCCTGATTGGACTTGTTTAGTTTATCTGGCTATAGGTTCCAAACTAAGGATTCCTGATTGAACTTCTTTAGTTTATCAAATAAGTAAAACCATGATCACAGTAACTTCTGGGTGACTCATCCTTCACAGTTGGGATGGTTTTTGGCCTGCTGCTTGAAAACCAAAATGACATTTCTATGGCTTGATGTCTGAAGTAGTGATTCATTGTATTGGACTTGATAAGGGCATCATACAGAGGTGCTCCATTGACTCCAAATTTATTATGAAATATTTGACCCATCCGTTTGGCTATATATAGATAAGTTGGTTTAGTATGTATATAATATATAATATATATAAATGAATGTTAGTGTATGTATGTTATAGACACCTAAACCGCTGAACAGAAGTTGATGAAATTTGGAGGGTATATTTAACATATTTTGATGTAGATTCATCCACAGCGCTCCGTCCCAGAGGCTTAGGATGGTTCAAAAACCGATGCATGCATCTTATGGGCGACCAAACCGCTGAAATGAAAGGGAGGGAAATGAAATTAGAGGGATTGTTTAACATATTCCCAGGATGGCTCGTGTGAGGTTTGGTGTAGATCGATTAACAGGGCTACGCCCCAGATGTTTAGAATGATTCAAAAACCAATGTATGTATATATGTGTGTATGTATATGTCTTGTGAACACCTAAACCGCTTAACATAAGTTAATGAAATTTGGAGGAGTTGTTTAAAATATTCCCAGGATTGTTCGTGTCAAGTTTGGTGTAGATCTTTTTACAGTGCTCCACCCCAGAGGATTTGGGTGGTTTAAAAACCGCTGAATATATGTATGTGTGTTGTATGTATCTTATGGACGCCTAAAGTGATGAACAGAAGTTAATGAAATTTAAAGGGATTGTTTAACATATTCCCAGGAGGGTTCTTGTGAAGTTTGATGTAGATCCATCCACAGGGCTCCGTCTCAGAAGCTTGGGATTGTTCAAAAACCGATGTATTTATATATGTATGTGTGTGTATATGTCTTACGGATGTCAAAAATAATTTGTAGGGATTGTTTAACTTATTCCCAAGATGGTTTGTGTGACATTTGGTGTAGGTTCATCCACAGGGTTAGGACCATCTGCCCCAGAGGCTTAGGATGGTTCAGGTACAGCTTTCCATGAGTCTAATGTTAAAATCTATATCAATACTAGCGTTACTAAAATTAATTAAAAAAAATTATAAACATTTTGTAAAAATCATAATACATTATTAATTATTTTAAACAGTTTATAATTGCTAAAATATATGTCCAATTATTGCTATCACACTTTTTGATATTAAAAGTAGGATCGCCCATAATATTATTGGGAAATTTGAAACAACCAAAGCTTTGCAATGGTACCAGAATAACCACAAAAAAACTGACATCCAACTTGATCCAAGCAGAAATTAGAGGAGGCAAGTTCAAAGGAGAGATGGTCTTAATTCCATAATTACCGATGATTTCATCAGATCTACCTATTGATTTCAAACAACTACAATTTCCTTTGCGACTTGCATTCCCAATAACCATAAACAAGGTATAAGGACAATTATTGACCATTGCTGGATTAAATTTAGAACATTCGAGCTTTTACCACAGATGTTGTGTTCTCATGAGTTGGGAATCCTAAAATTGATATGTTTTATACGCCTAATGAAATGAAGAAAAACATTGTCTATCCTCTAGCATTGTAGTAAATGAATTATAATTATTTAGGTGTTTGATTTGCTTTTCTTATTGCAAAAATTATGATTTCGGGCGCAGCAACGTGCGCCTTGTAACGCTAGTATATATATTTTAAACCACCTGATCTATATATAGTCCAACAAAGATGGATCAAATAATTATATGATTCAATAGATTTTTCTTGTATTTATACCAGAATGAATGGCCACAGACATGATGTTAAAATTATGAATATGGATAGACCAACAGCTCAACATGCTGCGAGTCACAACATCACAACTTTTGATGACTGCTATACCACAAAAATAATTAAATCACTCCCCCCTGATTGCAATCCCTCAGAACTGAGAAGGTGGGAACTATCATACCAGTGATATACCAAGTCCAGAGAATCCCCTAACCTCAACATCAGATAAATCCATTCATTTTTTTTCCCCCCAAAATAGCCTTATCTCTTTTCCCCTGACAGACTTATATAAATTATAATCACTCATATGTTCATGGAAACAATATATATATCTTTAATCTGTGCATCTGAGACATCTGATTTCTACTCTACACAATCTGAGATTACAATTATTTTATTTCATTCTCTCATATTTCTTTTTGTGTTTTCTCTTCGATTGACAAAGACCACTGTGTGGTTGAAATATATCATTGTTTAAGTGCTTTTATGTGTTTCTATTTCAAGACTACAGAGTGGACTCTTACCAAGGTAAGTCTGTCAGTCTCCTAGTCCAAAAAATCTAAATAATCTTTACCAACCAAAACTAACCTAAATATATATATATATTTAACGTTATCCATTGTTTTTCCGTTGCACTGACTTTATGAAGTTATATATTACTATTGTAAGTAATTTTATCCACCATTAAGTGCAATAATTTTACCTTGAGTGATGAGGCACCTTTTGGTCACTTCATGAAGTGACCGAAAGGTGCCTCATCACTCAAGGTAAAATTATTGAACTTAATGGTGGATAAAATTACTTACAATAGTAATATATAACTTCATATATATATATATATATATATATATATATATATATATATTTAGGTTAGTTTTGGTTGGTAAAGATTATTTAGATTTTTTGGACTAGGAGACTGACAGACTTACCTTGGTAAGAGTCCACACTGTAGTCTTGAAATAGAAACACATAAAAGCACTTAAATATATATATATATATATATATATATATTTTTTTTTTTTTTTTAAAACAACATAGGTTATTCAAATACAAGAATATTTATTAATTTATGTCCAAAGCTTTTTGTTGGCAAACAGTACCAACATCTTCAGGAATGAAAATTACAATAATGTATATTGCAAGACATTATTGTAATTTTCATTCCTGATGATATTGGTACTGTTTGCCAACGAAAAGCTTTGGATATAAATTAATAAATATTCTTGTATTTGAATAACCTATGTTGTTTTAAATTATTAAACAAGAAAACGTATTATATATATATATATATATATATATATATATATATATATATATATATATATATATATATATATATATAATCACAATATGTATTCTTGTGTATTAATAAAGAACATAAGTCAAAATACAAATACAAGAATTGTAAATTCAATTATAATTCTTATATTTGTATTTTGACTTATGTTCTTTACATATTTATATATGGTCTTCAAAATACAGGGTCATCATAATTGTACATCGAAAAATGTCATATACCAGCTACAATGTAAACTTTGCTCAGCACAGTACATAGGCCTGACCACGGATAGTCTGAAAATCAGAATGAATGGCCACAGACATGATGTTAAAATTATGAATATGGATAGGCCAACAGCTCAACATGCTGCGAGTCACAACATCACAACTTTTGATGACTGCTATACCACAAAAATAATTAAATCACTCCCCCTGATTGCAATCCCTCAGAACTGAGAAGATGGGAACTATCATACCAGTGGTATACCAACCTACACAATCCCCTAACCTCAACATCAGATAAATCCATTCATTATTTATTTATTTATTTATTTTCTCCAATCTCCTTTCCCCTGACAGACTTATATAAACTATAATCACTCATATGCTCATGGAAACAATATATATCTCTTTAATCTGTGCATCTGATTTCTACCCTACACAATCTGTGATTACAATTTATATTTATTTTATTTCATTCTCTCATATTTCTTTTTGTGTTTTCTCTTTGATTGACAAAGACCACTGTGTGGTTGAAATATATCATTGGTTAAGTGCTTTTATGTGTCTCTATTGTTTATGAGGGCTTTGAAATATAATATATGAGGTATATATATATATCTTATTACACTTTTGCTATTACTTGCAACCAGACGTTTTGCTAACTAAAGATTGTTAAATCGTTAATTTACACTTGGAGGTAACGTTTTCGTCTTACGACTTATTCAGCCTCGTATTTTTACCGCCAGGATTGCTGCAGTTGTGCTTCTTCGGTACCATATTTTGAAAGTTAGAAGTGATGTGATCGAAGAGTATGTGTGATCTGTGCCGTGTTTGTTCACTTAGGATGTCATCTTTATGTGTTGCTATATCTATATATTTTGTACTGTTCTAGTGTGTTTAATTTATGGCCTTTGTTGCATGTGTGGAGGATGCTCATGATATTTTCCATACTATTGCATTAGTGTTTAGTGTCTTTAAGGTGATTTGCGAAGGTGGATTCAATAGTAGTGTGCAGTGCGCTTTTCTGTTCTTTATATTTTGGCAAAAGATCTGCCTGTTTGTCCAATATAGAACTTGTTGCATTTTAGTTTGTATGTACTCCTGGGTTATTGTATGTGTTGGTATTGTTTTTAATGCTGTGTCTGATAGCCGTTTGGTTTTATTTGTTGTTCTGTAAGCTACATTGTATCCTGCTTTTTTAAATTTGTATGCTATTTTATTTGTGAGTTTGTTTATGTATGTGAGGGTGATGAATTTGTTTGTGTTCATGTTTTTGTTGTTTGCTACTGTTCTTATTGAGTATTTTTCTGTGTAGTTTGTCTATTAAATAATTGTCATATCCGTTTTTGTGAGCTAAGTATTTGATTGTGTTTAGTTCCTCTGTGTAGTTAGTTGTGGACATACGTATTTTGTTTAGTCTGTGTAGAAAATGTTTGAATGCTGCGTGTTTCTGCTGTATTGGCTGGTTCAATGTGTTGTGTATCAGTGTGTCTGTCATAGTTGGCTTGCAGTATATGTTAAATTCATGTTTGTTCTGATTTTTTGTAATGGTGATATCTAAGAAATTTAATGTTTTGTTGTTTTCAAATTCTGCAGTGAACTGGATATTTTTGTGTATTTTGTTTATATGTGTTTGGAGTTGTTGGCATTGTCTTATGTTTCTTCAGTATAGTATTATAACGTCATCTACATATCTGTGGCAATATATTATCTTATCTGCAAGTTTGTTGTTATTTATTATTTTATTCTGTTCTATGTGTTGCAGGAATATTTCTTTGAGAATGCTTGAAATCATGCTTTGGCCGCACAGCAGAGTGAAGTAGTTTTGTTGTGTAATGGTGTTCAAAATGTGTATGATTTTCTTTTGTGATTTTTTCTGGAGTATTGTTAAGTCTTATATTGTCTCGTAATATGTTTATTGTTTTTGTGACTAGGATATTGGTATATAGGTTTGTGATATAAAATAACAAAGGAGTATACAAACTAAAATGTAACAACTGCAATAAGTTCTATATTGGACAACAAGCAGATCTTTTGCCGAAAGATATAAAGAACACAAAAGCACACTGCACACTACTATTGAATCTACCTTCGCAAATCACCTCAAGGACACTAAACACTCATGCAACAGTATGGAAAATAACATGAGCATTCTCCACACATGCAACAAAGGCCATAAATTAAACACACTAGAACAGTATTAAATATATAGACATAGCAACACACATAAAAATGACATCCTAAATGAACAAACACGGTACAGATCACACATACTCTTCGATCACATCACTTCTAACTTTCAAAATATGGTACCAAAGAAGTACAACTGCAGCAATTCTAGCGGCAAAAATACAAAGCTGAAGAAGTCATAAGACGAAAACATTTCCTTCAAGTATAAGTTAACAATTTAACAACCTTTAGTTAATAAAAAGTCTGGTTGCAAGTAATAGCAAAAGTATAAATAATTAACAACCATTGCTTAATACATTGCATTAATGTATATCCATTGCTGATACTAGTGTTGTTCAACCAAGATGAAGTGGCATTAATTGTATTAATTTTATCATGGGTAGATGGGTCTTCACAACAGTATGTGCATTTGAGCGAATAAATGTGATGTAAAATATCTTCAAGCGAGATGTAACGTCTCCCTATTGGCTACGGTCTTTAAAACATCAAGTGTGGATACCAAGGTAAAATACCAAAATATAAACACTTTTCTATAAAATCCTTTTCACTAGCTCTGTCATAGGTAAAAATTGCTTGTCATGCTTTCATATTTATGTATTGAACAAAATTATTAATAAATTTTTAGAAAAATAATTTTAAGTAGAGTTTTTGCATTTTTAAGCTCTTTTTGAGTTGAGAAGCTTAGTTATAATATAATAAGTTCTGATTTGACTCCTATTCTATACTGGATCATAATTCCATGTTATCCCAATTTAGCCCAAATAGTGTAAATCTGAGGTTGTAATTTTCTTCAATTTCACTTTCTTCCGTGACAGTATTTGACTTTATATTATCATCTTCATTACTATACTCTGAGCTGCCTTAAATGTTAGAAACCTCTCTGCACTCTCGTTCTTAAACTAAAAAAATTGACTTTGTAATATTCATAACTCCTTCTAAATCCATATATACTTTAAAAACAAGTCCAATATATATAATTAAAAAAAATGTTCACAGTATTACACACATGACGGCATAACCATTTATAAGACAAACAAATTATGTTAATTTGCACATCTAGATTTTCCAATTTATTTCTTTTCTCGTATTCATCTAACTCGTTTAAGGCTGATTTATATAAGGCCAGAATGACCACTCGGGTGTCTCACAAGACACAGTAGGAATCTTGTGAGACATGATATGAAATACATTAGGTGTCTCACCTAAATATTTTCTGATATGAGGTGGTTTATAGTAGATTATGATTGGATGTCAATGAGACATGAGAATTTGACAAGATATAACCACTTCACAGGTTACAATCCTTCTTCTATCCTGCTATGTAGATCTACTGCTTCATCATGATATAAACTAATCTCACTGTGAGGACACATGAAGAAGAGAAGAATGGAGTGAAATCTGCAAGTTTTGTTTGCTAAAAAACTGGTGTCACTCTAAACAATAACCTAAAAACCAAGGATATGCTCAACTAATTTAAATATAACCAAGAAACTTTTGTTGAACTTTCAATAAATATTTATAAAGAGTGATTAACTATCTCTCTGATTTCCCTGTGCCAAGTGGACCATTCACTTTGATCTTCATTCAAAGCAATGGCTATCACTACAAATTTTATATTTGAAAAATTAATTTTACTATTTGTTAGATGGTATAGCCCAGGCACTTGAAAATATCACTAAAAATCTTGTGAAGCTCCCGTGTTTTAACATAAATCAAACTCCAGTACCAAACCGATATTTCACATTCTGTTCTAACATGAATTGACCTTTACACTAATGCAAGCTATTATGGTAGAGAAGATTTTTTCCAACCATAAATTTGTGTATCAAATATAACTGGGAGGAGAAGGATATAATAATTTATTATCATATATTTTGTGTGTGTGTGTTTGTTGTGGTAAGTGATGGGATGGAGATGTATTTATGGATTATTGTGTAGCTGATGGTGTTATTTATGCTTAATTTTCTTGAGCTTGTTATCTGTAAGTATATGTGAAGTTTTGTTTATTGTGAGTTTTGTTTATTCTTAAATGGGTACATTGGCATATTAGGTTTTTTATGTGAAATGAAGCTAAGGTGGAGTTGTGTGGTAAATGGATGTCTTTATTTTGTCATTGTTATTGAGTATGGAAGTAAAAGTTTATGTTGCCTTGGTAAGTTTCTATATGTATTTAGCATTGCATTTAGCTAGCTAATGTGAAAGTGCTGGTGTGTGGCTGGTTAGTGGGCGAATGGATATGTTTTATTTGTGTATTTTAAGTAATGCATTACAAATGGGCTTTATTTGTTTCTAGCATTTCTTTTGTTCTGGTTTTATGATTTTGGGTGCATTTGTTTTGATGATGATATGGAGTTAAGTTTTGTTGTTTTCTGACATGAATTCAATTACTTTTTATTACTTGATTTTATTTTCACTACTACTACTACTACTACTAGTTTTAACTAAAATCACTTGTACATATATTACACTTGCCCATAGTAGCACTTACTTTTATGATTGTTGAGGACAGGCATTTCTGGAGATGTGTCCCATTGAGTTACAGTCTGAGTTGAGAATGGGACACAGCTCTCGAAACAGCCATCCTCAACAATCATAACAGTAAGTGCAGCTATAGGTATGTGTAACATATTTACATGTGTTTTAATTACATGATTGTAAATGCCTTGTTAGTTCATTATTACGTTAATTGCCATTATCTGCTTTTAAAGAGTTGAGGTTATGTTGGTTATTACTACACTTTTGCTATTACTTGCGACCAAACTTTTTGTTAGTTAAAAGTTGTTAACTTACACTTGGAGGAAACGTTTTCGTCTTACGACTTCTTCAGCCTCCTATTTTTGCCACTAGCATTGCTGCAGTTGTACTTCTTTGGTACCATATTTTGAGAGTTAGAAGTGATGTGATCGAAGAGTATGTGTGATCTGTGCCATGTTTGTTCATTTAGGATATCATGTTTATGTGTGTTGCTATGTCTATATATGTTGTGAATGCAATAATATAATACTCTATGACAATCCTCTATGGAAAAAAAAAGAAAAAGAACATTATATAAATTAACAGATGATTTGTAATTGTTTTAGTTTTTCTCAGTTCTTTGTTTAGAGTTTTGTTTTTAAGAAAGATGTGAAGTAATAAATAGTGTTTAAATATGAAATAAGTTTTATTACCAGCATAATTATATAAATATGACGAGTGTTCCGCCTGTAGCGGCAGTGTCAAAAGTTTATAGAAATAACATATGGCGACCGTGACAGGATAATAATTTGGTTACAGTTAAAATCTATGATCCATTAGTAAGTATTTTATAATGGATGCTCTGAAAAAGAAAAGAAAATTGTTTAGAACTGGATTTTCACGTTTACACAATACATTATTAGAATCCATAAAAAATGAAGATGATGTGATTTTGTTAAAAGCTAATTTAGAGCTATTACGTGAAAAACATAATCAATTGGAGGTCTTAGACCGAGAAATTATTGAAGTTTTACTAAATGAAAATGCATCTACTGAAGTTTTAGAAAATGAGGTAGAATCTGCCGATGAATACTCAGGCAAGTTTAAAATAGTTGAGTATTTAGTTGAACAGGCTATTGACAAGGCTAGGCCTAAGACAGATACTAGTGTGAATGTAGAAAAACGTAAATTTAAGTTACCCACACTTGAGTTTAAAAAGTTTGGTGGTGATATTAGTGATTGGTTGCCGTTTTGGGGCCAATTTAAGAAAATCCATGAAGACCCCTGTATTGATTCTGATGACAAGTATCAGTATCTCCTGCAAGCGACTATCCCTAATACTAAGGCTAGGGAAATTGTCGAGAGTTTTCCCCCATGTGGACGTAGTTATGAACAGGCTATTGAACATTTAAAATCTCGCTTTGCCAAAGATGACCTGTTAGTAGAGTTTTACATAAGAGAAATCTTGAAAATTGTAATAACATTAAATAGCAGTGAAAGTAAAATTACTATTTCCTCACTTTATGATCAAATTGAGTCAAAACTAAGGTGTTTAGAAACTTTAGGTGTAACAAAGGAGAAGTACGCTGCTATGCTCTTCCCATTAGTAGAATCTTGTCTCAGGGAGGATTTATTAATAGCTTGGCAGAGAAGTAGGCCTAACTCTCAACAGGACGAGACCGCGTCAGAAAGTAAAAGTAGGCTAGATAGCCTAATGAATTTTTTGAAAATTGAAGTGGAGGGAGAAGAAAGAATAAACTTAGCTAAACAGGGATTTGGTTTACAAAAAACAAAAGTATCAACAGGTGATAATACTACGAGTTCATATAAAAGAGACTTTGCAAGTAAAGATAAGCATATTAAAAATACAAGAAGGCCTACCAGCAATGTTACAGCATCTGGCCTTGTAAATGTAAAATCAAATACGTCTACAGTAAGCACAGATAAGACGAAGTTATCGATGTGTGTGTTTTGTGACGGTGGTCATTTAAGTGAAAACTGTTTTAAAGCTAGGGACATGTCTTTAGAAGAAAGGCAGAATATTCTTACTAGCAAAAGGTGTTGCTTTTCTTGTACAAAAGTAGGACATTTAAGTAAACATTGCAGAGCTATTGTTAAATGTATTATTTGTAATGGAAAACATGTACCACTTATGTGTTCAAAGTTGCAGAATAATTTTAATAGGTCTAACATTAAACCTAAATGCGAGGAAAAAGAAGCTGAGCCCAATTTTGAGAATTCCTTGTCCAATGTGAATGGCAATCAGGTTTACATGCAAACTCTTGTTGTCAAGGCTGTTAGTGACACAAAAGAACTCAATGTGCGTTTACTTTTTGACAGTGGATCCCAGAGGTCATACATAAGGAAATCGACTGTTGAAAAAATGAAATATGACACTTGTGGTGAAGAAACATTATTACATGGCCTGTTTGGAGGAGAGGTCACTAAGCCTCGCAATCATGCATGCTACAAAGTCAGACTACAAAGTATAGATAAAACATATTCTTGTAATTTCAAGGCACTTAGTGAAATAAATATTTGTACTTATGTTCCTGCCTTGAAACCAGGAAGATGGACTGATGAACTGATGGAAAGAGGTATTAAATTGTTTCAGGATGCAGACAGTCCAATTGAGATATTAATTGGGGCTGACATATATGGGAAACTTCTAACTGGAAGAAAAGAGGTTCTAGATTGTGGTATTATAGCCCTTGAAACTCATTTAGGATGGGTTTTGACAGGAAAATTTCAAGAAAGTAAAGAATTTAGTTCTATGACAGCACTTTCTATGTTTGTACAAAGTAATTCAATATGCAAGCTGTGGGAAATGGATGTTTTAGGTATAAAAGACCCACTACAGACCAGAAGCAAACAAGAAATTGAACATTCTGTTCAAACACAATTTTTGGAAACTGTGAGAGTAAATGAAGAAGGACGCTATGAAGTCAAATTACCTTGGTCCGAAGACCACCCAGAAGTTCCGAGAAATTTCAATCTTGCAAAAAAAAGGCTTGAAAACTCAGTGAAAAAGCTAACAAATGAAAGTTTATATAATGTATATAACAATGTGTTTTCAGATTGGCTGGAAGATGGTGTTATTGAGGAAATCCCAATAAGCAAATGGGATGAAGGTCACTATTTACCTCATAGACCAGTGATAAAAGAAAACAGCACCACTGCAGTAAGACCGGTTTTTGATGCCTCGTCTAAAGAAAAGGGTTACTATTCCCTTAATCAGTGTTTGGAAATAGGTATTAACTTAATTGAAATAATACCAGCTTTGCTTTTACGTTTTCGACTTTATAAAATAGGAGTTATCGCTGACATAAAAAAGGCGTTTTTGCAAATAAGTTTGTATGAAGAGGACAGAGATTTCCTAAGATTTCTGTGGCAAAACACAGATGGATCACTCAAGATTTTCCGACATAGAAGAGTTGTTTTTGGAGTCTCAAGTAGTCCATTTTTGCTCAATGCCGTCATCAACTACCACCTGCAGAAGTATTTAGTACCGTGTGCTGAAGACAATCAATTTTCTAAATGTACAATAGAAAAGTTGTTTAAAAGTTTCTATGTTGATAACTGTGTTACAGGTGTAAATAATGAAAGGGATTTGAAACAGTTCATTTCAGAAGCAATACAAATATTTTCTTTGGGAAAGTTTGAGCTGCGAGGATGGGAATATACTGAACCTGGTCTGGAAGACAAGACAGAGGCTTCAGTCCTAGGTCTCACCTGGGACAAGAAAGAAGACACAATTTCTGTGAGTTTTCATAAAATAGTAAATTTAGAAGAGAACTTGGTAACACAACGTGTTATATTGTCCACTGCACACAGATTGTTCGATCCTATTGGATTCACTTGTCCTATTTCCATATGCCCTAAGTTATTATTGCAGGAATGCTGGAAAGATAATTGTGGGTGGGACAAAGAAGTACCAGAAGAAATCAAACAACGATTCAATATATGGTTTCAGGAACTCGATCAATTAAAAGAGATGAAGATTCCACGATGGCTACAAGGTGTGGATGACGTAATCATTTCTGTATCAGTTCACATATTTTGTGATGCCAGCAAATTTGCGTACTCAACAGCAGTATTTATGCGTTTTGAACTTAGTACATGTATTCAATTACAGCTAATCCAGGCAAAGTCACGTGTAGCACCTGTAAAGAAGATGACAATACCCAGACTTGAACTAATGGCTGCTACTATAGGTGCTAGATTAGGTTCTTCAGTAGTGCAAGAATTAAGAGATGAAAACAAATTTGAATGTAATATTAAATTTTTTTATTGGAGTGACTCTTCTACAGTAATAGCTTGGATTAAAAGAGAAGAAAACTGGGGAGTATTTGTTAGAAATAGAGTTGAAGAAATCTGCAGCCTCACTTCCAGAACATCTTGGCGGCACATTCCCGGCACTATGAATCCAGCAGACTTGCCCAGTAGAGGATGTTCAGTTTCCAGGTTGATTAGTTCCAGATGGTGGGAGGGCCCGTCATGGTTGAAGTTGCCTGAAGATACCTGGCCATCAAATGAACCTGAACCTGACGAAGAATTAATTTCTTTAGAAAAAAAGAAAGGACCTACACCTTCACTTTTAAGTAATAATTACCCAAAAGATTGGTTTTATTACTTTTCAAATGATTTTGATAAGATTGTGTGTGTTTTTGCATGGTTGCTGAGATTTATTCATAATTGTAACCCCTCAAAGAAGGAAAAGTGTGTGAGTAAAGTTTTGTCATGTAAGGAGATTATTGAAGCTAACAATTTTATAATTAGAATTGTTCAACAGCAATCATTTGAAGGAATAAGGGACCCTAAATTGGCTTCATTGTCACCATTTATGGCTGCTGATGGTATTATAAGGCTAAAGACAAAATTAACAGAAAGAAAGGATTTGGAAAATTTTAAATTTCCTGTTGTTCTACCATCAAAACATGACATTGTAGATATTCTTATTCTTACAATACATAAGAGATCATGTCATGTGGGAGTTCAAGGTCTCTTAAGTTTATTAAGAGAAAACTATTGGATATTGAGAGGAAGAAAAACAATAAGTAATACTTTGAAAAAATGTATTCCTTGTCAGAGACATAATTCAAAAAATGTAGAAACAATCACTCCACCCTTACCTGAAAGTAGAGTACGAGATGCCGCAGTATTTGAAGTGGTTGGAATTGATTTTGCGGGACCTTTGTTTCTACGAGATGGCAGTAAAGTTTGGATCTGCATATTCACTTGTGCAGTATACCGTGCTGTTCATTTGGAGTTAGTAAAGTTTCTTTCTGTCGAAGCATTTATAGATACACTTAGAAGATTTATTGCAAGGCGAGGAAGACCATCAATAATATATAGTGACAATGGTACCAATTTCACAGGTACAGAAAAGGCATTTAAAATTCTAGATTGGAATGCTATCTTAAAATATAGCTCATGCCAACAAATTGACTGGAGGTTTAACCCTCCCTCTGCTGCATGGTGGGGCGGATGGTGGGAGCGACTCATCCGACTCATGAAACAGTTGCTACGCAAAACCTTGGGCAAAACGTCATTGGATTATGAGGAAATGGAGACAATCTTATGTGATTGTGAAAGTATCATGAATTCTAGACCTTTGACATATTTATCTGAAACTTCTTCAGACCTAACTGCTATTACTCCAAATATGTTTTTACATGACTTAAAAGAAATTGGAGTTCCAGATTGTGACCATGTAAATACAAAAAGTCTTAACAAGAGAGTACGTTATCGACAACACCTGAGAGAAGCATTGCGAAAAAGATTTAGGATTGAGTATTTAGGACAATTAGCTTTAAAAAGTAAGAAAAACGGCAGACAGTTGAAAGTTGGAGAATTAGTACTGATTGAAGTTGAAAATAAAAAAAGAATTGATTGGCCAATAGGACTGATAGAAAAGACTATCATTAGTAGAGATGGAGTGTGTAGATTAGTGCAATTGAAGACTGCTTTTGGAAGTTTATTGAGACCAATACAAAGACTATATCCTCTTGAAATGCAAGAAGAAACCATCCAAGAACAATTAAAAGAAAAGATTAAACCAAAAGTGACAAAAACCAATGAACATGAACTACACCTGGAAGAAGATAATGTGACAAAAGAAAATAAAATTGTGACATATTTAAGAAGTGGCAGACAAATTAAGCTTCCACAAAAATTTGTTGATTAATCTTTTAACAATATACTATTTTTTAATGTTTTGAGTTAAACCATAACTCAAAAGGTGGGAATATGTTGTGAATGCAATAATATAATACTCTATGACAATCCTCTATGGAAAAAAAAAGAAAAAGAACATTATATAAATTAACAGATGATTTGTAATTGTTTTAGTTTTTCTCAGTTCTTTGTTTAGAGTTTTGTTTTTAAGAAAGATGTGAAGTAATAAATAGTGTTTAAATATGAAATAAGTTTTATTACCAGCATAATTATATAAATATGACGAGTGTTCCGCCTGTAGCGGCAGTGTCAAAAGTTTATAGAAATAACAATATATCTCATATTGTTCTAGTGTGTTTAATTTATTGCCTTTGCTGCATGTGTGGAGGATGCTCATGTTATTTTCCATACTATTCTCCATACTAGCGGCAAAAATACAAGGCTGAAGAAGTCGTAAGATGAAAATGTTTTCTCCAAGTGTAAGTTAACAATTTAACAACTTTTATTTAACAAAAAGTCTGGTTGCAAGTAATAGCAAAAGTGTAATAAGAATTAACAACCAGCTCGTCATGAACAGCAACAAGATTTCGATGTTGGTTATGTTTTTGTTGATTAATTTAAGGGTTGTGTATTTATTAGATATATTTGGTTTCCTGTTTATGATGGCAATTTTATGTTTAATGTCTTGTCTAATGAATTCATGGCAAGTGGATTCTATATTTTGTATTGGTGCTTCTGTGTCCAAAAGTATGTTACACAGTGTAAGTTATATTTATGTCTTTGTTTAGCAGTGTTAATTTATTCTTATTAAATATGATGTTTGTGGTGTTTATTGTACACATAAATTATACTTATTGATGATTGGTAGGGCAAAGTTCCTACAATTTTTTTAAAAAATTTTTGGGCAATACACATAATTATTGTATAATGTACATTGTCTTCAGTATCCGATAGTAACCCAGCATTACAGTATCTGCCGGTTTATTGAGAATTTACTGTATTACTTAAACTTTACCACTCTATTCTATCAGCCATTATTCCTCATTTCTAGTACTCCAAAATCAGTGACAAAGAGTTTACTCCAAAATGAAAGAATTACTTTAAAAAATTAGAATGATAGGAATAAGAAAATGGTAACCATAAAAAATACTAATAAAACAAAATAATAGTTACAGTAATAACCCCTACTTACATAGGTGAGTTTGACTTACATAACCGTGTAAGTCAGGGTATAATTTTACATACAATCACATAGGAATCATGTGTAATGGGGACCAAAGACTAAATAAACTAATAATCTAAAAGAAAAATGTGTATTTATTAAAATATTAAATACATAATACATCAAAAAATTATAATATATACATACATATTGCAAAAAAATAAGTAAACAGAAGTTATTTTGACATAGATGGCTTCATAAAATCTAGTAAATTCGTTTGAAAAATTTCCTCGCAATTCACTATTTCTTTTTTTGTTTTGGAGCAGAAATACATTCATTGTTGGAGTCTATGACTTCCAAAATTTGTAAGCCTTGCTCAATTAAACTAATTATTTTTGTCAAGTTTCTAACCGTCATTTCATCTTCTACGTAAACTGGGTCTAAAGAATCTGTGTTTTTAAGTTCTTGCATTTTTATGAGCTCATCAATTAATTGTCAGATCCTGGTTGTGTAAATTCAGCAGTTCTTGAACGTCATCATTATCCACTTCTAAATTTAGTTGTCTGGCAAAACCGACAACTTCTTCAATCACATCAGCAATTTCATCAGATCCTGGCACTGATTCCGCTTGGTTGTCAGTGGCAAAAAAAATAGACACTCCATTTTCCAAACGCCATTCAAAGTTTTTTGTCGAAATTTCATTCCAAGATTGTCCAATTACTCTCAGAGCATCTAAAACATTGCATTGTTTCCAAACATCTTCAACAGAGAGCTCGTTGTTCTGTCTCATAGCTCCATGCAGATGCGGAAATGATCTTCTTGTGTAATAAGTTTTAAATGTTTTGATGACTCCCTAATCCATCGGTTGAAGCAAGTTATTTGTGTTTAGTGGCAAAAACATCACTTTCACACATATGTCAAAATTAGTTAAAGTAGTAGGAGGATGACCAGGTGCATTGTCAATTAATAGGAATTACTTTAAAAGGAATTTGTTTAGACTGATAATAACATTCGTTTTGAGATACGAAATGATGACTAAACCAGCCCTTAAAAAAAAGCTGTTACCAAAGTCTTCCGATTGGACTTCCAAATTATGGGCAAGCTAGCTTTAGAAATATTTTTTAATGCCCTTGGATTATCTGAGCGATTAACTGTAAGAGATTACAACTTACAGTCAATAGCTGTATTTATGCCAAATATCACTGTCAATCGGTCTTTGGTGGCCTTAAAACCTGAAAATATTTTCTCTTCATGAGCTATAAAAGTTCTCACAAGCATTTTCTAGCAGAACAGACTAGTTTCTGCATAATTCGGACTGCGTGATTTAAAACCGTGTAAGTCGGAGTAGCGTAAGTCGAGGTATTACTGTATATCAAATGTAAATATATACAAAATTTACAATTATATTTATAGTAGCATTTCAATAAAAATATTAAAAAGAACCCCAATACCACAACAATTTTTAAAAAATATGGTACTTAAGATTACCGTCACTTTAGTTTTTGATGTTTGTGAGTGGAGCAGATAAGAGAAGGAAGAGATAAGGCTTGTGCTATATGTTTGGACTGGCTTTATTGCAGCTAAGTTTAGATAATAGGTCTAATAATGCAAACTTTATTCGTTGAGTAATGTTATAGACGCATATTGTTCTGCATTAAATTCTGGCGAGCAAATATAAGTTAATTTATAAGTTTTATTTAAAATTAATGAACAATCTTGGACAAATTATGTTTAGTAATAATTTTATATGACCGGACATAGTGCTGATAAAGCACAAACATTTTATTCTGTGACACGGCTAGTAACCGTATATATGCTAGCCTTGGTAATAAGATCCTTATGAATAATTTTCAAGCGCAGCAACGAATGACGGCGACTCAGCCAATCAGTCAAGACCCGACAATGCTTGTTCAGAATACATCTATGACGCAGGCACTTGTGCCGATGAATCAATCAATCGGCCCACATATGTCCCCAGAACAACAGCTCCACGCTCTTCAAGAGCAAGTTAACTTCCTAGTGAGCCAAGTGAAAACACTAGAGAATCAATTAATGCAGGCTAATAATGTAATTGCAACACTGCAAGGGGAAAATCAAAATAAAGACTTCAGCCAACGCGCTGTAAGTACCCAACTAAGTGTGGAACGTAATCCAGCCCAGGTTAAAGAACGCTCCGGGCCCTACTCTCCCTTTAAGTATCCTACATGGGATGAAGAAGAGGAAATGGTAGAAGGAGAAACAGAGTGGATACTTAACGAAAACAGAAAAAGAACCAAATCTACCACCCCAAAGAAAAATTACAATAATAAAGACCAAACCCAACAGAAAAAAACCACCAAAGCAGTTAAACCACCACCAGTGATCATCTGCACTGACAGCATATCCTTACTGAACAAAGCCTTATATGGCATCAACCATAAACTTATGTGCATGAGTGACAATAAAGTGAAAATAAATGTTGATAACAGTGATGACTATAGAAAAGTGACAGAGATAATGAAACTGGGAGGATTTGAATGGTACTCTTTCGAAAATAAGCAAGAAAGGTGCATTAAAGTGATGGCGAGAAACCTACATGTCTCAACAAGTGAAAACGGTATCAAAAGTGATCTCTTGGATCAAGGATTTGAAATCTGTGATGTTAAGCAAAAATTTAGGGTCACTAGAGATGAAGAAGGTGAGAAGCAATATAAAAAACTTCCTCTCTTCATGCTAACTTTTAGTCCCAGAACTGAAATGAAAAGGATTTATGAAATCAGATACATCTGTAACATGAAGATCTCAATTGAAGCGTTGAGAATAAATAAAATGATTCCTCAGTGCAAGAGATGCCAAGGGTTCGGGCACACACAAAACTTCTGTAACAAAACTCACAGATGTGTTAAATGTGCAGGCAAGCACCCTACTATAGATTGTACGAAACCTAGAAATGTAGAAGCCAAATGTGCTAACTGTGGAAGTAACCACCCGGCCAACTACAGGGGATGTGAAGTACCAATCAAACTCCAACAAATGCGTGAAAAGCTCATCAAAAAACCAGTACACACTGAAACAGCAGGAAACGCGGCAAGGAAACAGAAACTGACAGACCCAAGAACTGCCAAAAACCTGACTTATGCCCAAGCACTGAGCAGCAACAGACAAAGTACAAATGAGCAAAACATCACTACTAATCAAAACACCAACAGCAATGAGGTGCTGAGTATGATGAAAAGCATGATGCAGAAGTTTGAGACCTTAGAGAGATCAAACAGAACGCTATCAAACAAATTAAATGCCCTCGGGAGTAAGATTCCAGCCAATAAAAACAAATCCAAAAAATAAGTATGGATCATACAAACATACGTATTGGTACCTGGAATGCAAACGGCATTCTAAACAGCAAAGAAGAATTCTCACTCTACCTTTATGAAAATAAAATTGACATCTGTTTCATCTCAGAGACTCATCTCTCTAACCAACAATACATTAAAATAAATGGATATAATACCCACCATACCACTCACCCAGACAATCGGGCACATGGAGGAAGTGCAATCTTCATCAAAAACAACCTGAAGTACAATGAGGATCTCAACATTCGAAAAGAGGAAGCTCAGCTGACAGTGTTAAGCATTTCGTCAATGAAACAAAACTTCAAATTGGGAGCAGTCTACTTCCCCCCGAAACATAACCTAAAAGAAGACGATTACACAATGATAATCCGACATCTAGGAGAGAGATTCGTCCTTGGAGGCGATTTTAACGCCAAACATTCCCTATGGGGTTCCCGATTGGATAATACAAAAGGGAGAGAACTTCAAAATGCAATAGAAAAAACTGGATGTAAAGTACATTCAACTGGGAAACCGACCTACTGGCCTACCAGAAAATTTGCGGCAAATTTCATTACCTTGGAGGACAGCTATGACTTGGACTCGGATCACTCATCGATCATCATGACATTGAGCGAAACTATCATCAAAAAGCCAGCAAAACCGACTTTATGCAATAAAACTACGGATTGGGAAAGTTTTAAATTACAACTAGATCAGGGAATTACCCTCGACATTGACCTGTCTACTGGGGATCATCTTGACGAGGCGGTAACAAAATTTACCAGTCTTATTCAACAAGCAGTGTGGGATAACACTAGAACAATTACTCATAAAACACCTGGATACAACTACCCTATGGAAGTAAGAAACCTAGTAAAGAACAAAAGAAGAACCAGGCAAAAATGGCAGCGTACAAGAGATCCCGTCGTTAAAAATCATCTCAATAGAGAATCCCAACAAATCAAAAGATTGATCCACCAACTGAGAGAAGACTCTGCAAACTCCTTCCTCGAGAATCTGTCTGCAGACAAAAACACTAACTATTCCCTCTGGAAAACAACGAGAAGACTGAAAAGGAAAATCCATCATGTACCACCCATCCTGAAAGAGAACAATGAATGGGCAAGATCGGACCAAGAAAAAGCTAACACGTTTGGAGATCATCTTGAAAACATCTTCAAGCCGAATGAAGCCACGAATGAAGAAGAACTTCACCTAAACACTAATAATCAGTCTAAAATTATTAAAAAAGTGACATTAAAAGAGCTTAAACGAGAACTAAAATACAACTTGAACCCGAAGAAAGCACCAGGATACGATTTAATCACAGGACTAGTGCTGAAAAAACTGACAACAAAAGGACTAAAAATGTTTTTATTATTAATTAATGCGTCCCTTAGACTTATGCACGTCCCTGCAACATGGAAAGTGGCGGAGATGATCATGATCCTGAAACCCGGCAAAACAGCAACAGAGGTCAAGTCGTACAGGCCGATATCACTTCTACCCTATCACTTCTTGTCAAAACTCTTTGAAAAGCTGCTTCTCAACAGGCTTAAACCTATTATCGTGGAAAAGAACTTACTGCCCGACCATCAATTTGGATTCAGGCGAGGACACTCTACGGTGGAACAGGTGCATCGACTAATTGACATCATTGAAAAAGCACTGGAAGGTGAGGAGGTCTGCTCGATTGTCTTCCTGGATGTTTCACAAGCCTTCGATAAAGTTTGGCATGAAGGCTTGATTCACAAACTCAACATGTTTCTGCCAGCCCAGTTTGTGAATCTACTGAAATCGTACATATCGAACAGACTGTTTCGAGTAAACCACGAATCTACGTATTCTGACTTCAAGGAAATACAAGCTGGAGTCCCACAAGGCAGCGTATTGGGACCAATCCTGTACTTGCTGTACACCAGTGATCTTCCGCAAACAGCCAACGTCATCACGGCCACTTTCGCAGACGACACAGCAAACGCAGCGACAGCGAAAACCGTTCAAGAATCGACAACACGCTTACAAAGATCAAACGATTCAGTTGAGGCTTGGACCAAGAAATGGCGCATCAAACTCAACGACCAGAAGGCAGTCCATGTGAACTTTACAAACAAGAGGATCCCAAACCCTCAGAGGCTCGAAATGAATGGAAGTGTTATCCCATATCATGATTCAGCTAAGTATCTCGGCATGAATCTTGATGCAAAAGCCAAATGGGTTGAGCATGTCAAAATAAAACTCACAGAACTCCAGACTCGCTACAGGCAAATGTATTGGCTACTCGGTCGAAATTCACGGGTATCAATATACAACAAGCTATTGGTATATAACCAAATCCTCAAACCGGTTTGGACGTACGGTATACAGCTTTGGGGCTGTGCCAGCAAATGTCACATACAAGGGATACAACGCTTCCAGAACAAAGTACTAAGAAACATCGCCAACGCTCCTTGGTATGTGCGTAACAGTGACTTGCATTGCGATCTTGGTGTACCCATGGTCGAGGAAGTCATAAAACAGAACGCCATCAAACACGTAAATCGGCTCACTCAACACGAAAATCCTGAGGCACTGAGACTTCTCGACAACAACCACCTGACAAGACGACTCAAAAGGACAAAACCATTTGAACTCGTTGAACGACAAGAGTGACAACAATACTCTTCCTCACGCCGGTTGGCTTCCAACATCAAACAAGATACAATAGAAATCAATGGATTCTTTGTAATAAAAGCTAAAATCTAATTATCAAATGTAAATTAATGGTTGGTCAGAAATGACCAGTTTTAATAAAAAAAAAAAAAAAAAAAAAAAACTTTAGTTTTTATTGTAATTTTGTAATAAGACCTGATGATGATGATGACATGGTCATCAAAATGTACATAAGGGTTTAATCTTAAGTAACTTGTTTGACTTGTTATTTTTGTGGTATTGGGGTTCTTTCCAATATTTTCATTGTAATATATTGTACAACTGTGCTCTTGATATTGTATACAATTAATTTTAATAAAAATAATTTGACGTTCTTACCAACGTGTTTTTTTGCTTTTAATGTTGTAGATTTAACAGTTAACAATATATTTTGTAAGATCTATTTGGATGTATTTATAAAAAATTAGTCATTAAAAAAATTAATTGGTATATTTGCCTTCTTCATCTCTTATTTTTATAGTTAGTCCACAAACATCCACACCTTTTACATTACTTGGTAACCGAGTTTTAGTTTTATCTGGGGAAGAAACATTGGGTCTCACTTTGGGTGGAAGTTTCTCACTCTCTTCTAGCACCTACACAAAATATTATATTTCTATTAAAAGTAACTACATAAGAATGTAGATTTTAATACATGTTGCTTTCTTCAACTGTCATTTTGAAAATGACAATTAAAATTGTAACTGCTAACTTTGGCAACAAAAGGATCATACTTTATCTTTGTTTTAATATGATACAAATGTATCATATTTAATTCCCTCTACAATTGAGCCTAGTTTACCTGAGATGGGCCCACATAGTCAACTCAAACTGCAATTGACCTTTTGGGTGTTTAGGTTGAGGTGGGGGAAGGTGGGAAGTGAGTTCCGATAAAGATATTACATGATTTTTGAGAGAGTTTTGAGGGTTATGATGTCAAAAAGTGCACGTGAATTATAATGTAATTGGGTGTTGAGTATTTGTGTTGGATGCAGCTTGAAATATTTCTATGCTTCGTATGGTTTGGTTGTGTGGCGCAGGATATTTAATTGATTTAAGCCATGTGAAATCTCTAATTTTGATTTTATATTTCTGGATATGAGGGGTTCAGCAAAGTTTAATTAGTGTTTTTGTTTGTGAGTGCTTTTATTTGTTCTTGGTAACATGTGTTAAACATAAACACCCTTCCTGTTTGATTATGTAGAAAATGGGGCGCGAACTACAAGTAAGTTTATATGCACAGGCAGAGTTTTAAAATATCTTGTGATATTTGGCTTTGTTTGTTTAGGGTGTTGTGTGTGAAACAGACAACATTTTGTTACGAAATAATGTTTATGAAATTTGATGGTTAATTTGTGAGTTTGTAACTTTGGCATGAAATGCAAGTTAGTTTTTACAAAGATATTTATAACTCCACTGGTGTAGAAGTAAATTTACTCATCAAAATTTACAAACAGTTATTACTCATATTCATAATACCGTAGAGCCCCTCAAATCCGAACCCCCGTAAAATCCGAACATGATTTGATGAAAACCAAATTTTATAAAAGTATCTAAAATTTAATGAAATATGTCTTGAAAGTTTGCTACTTACGTAAAACAGGACTCAGATGTGCAATATATTGGAATTGACATTGTAAAAACATGATATAGTAAGAGAACCTATACTGTACTGCTGTATTGCTATATTGATATGGAATTTATTGGCAGTAAAATAAAAATAAAAAAGATAAACACTAAACTATATGTTTCACTTTAAAAAAAAAGACACAAAAACTTAACTATATTTTTCACTTAAGATCAGTAATCTTCATTTGGCAAATAGACGTAAACCTCTCCGAGTATGTGCTGTTAAGCAACCATCGCATTAGCATAACATCATCGAGTGTTGCAGCTGCATGTTGTTCTACATAACGCAACACAATGTCGTGAGCGGCAGCAGCATTCGGCATGAGTAACAGTATTCAAAGAGGCATCTTTTTCCTCGCTATCGCTATCTACTAACACTTTTGTGTTGATCCTAGACCATAGACACCATACCATGCTCGGTATTTGTTGTTCATTGTTATCTAGTGCTGTCCACTCTCCAGGCAACTTTCTTCAGCATCTTCACATCCTGGTACTCTTCGAATGAGCTAAAGGAGCTCAGTTTCATCATCCCGTGTTCTAAGTGGTGCTACCACAAACTCGAGGTTAGGCCAGAGCTTTTTCCAGAATTTCTGCAGTAAAGAGTTGCTAATATTATTCCAGGATTCAGCTACCCTGTAAATTACATCCATTATTGTAATCCTCTTCTGGAATAGAAAGAGAACAATCTTCTTCAATTAATGTTTGTAGAAGCTTTTTTCTGTAGCTCTGTTTTATCTTCTGCAGCACAAGTAATACAAATCTTGTAATCTAATTACAAGTAATATAAATATTTATATACATATGACAGAATCTAAATATTAAGCAGCAAAATAGAAAGCGAATTTCCTTCCAATTTTCCACTTTCCTCTTGAAGGAGTATATGGTGTTAGACTATTTTTGTTTGTTTGTAACTATTTATTAAGTTTCTTTTATTAACATTTGTTGATTCCATCTTCGCGTGAGCTACTAGTAATCACTTACACTTTTTTAAAAAATGTTTTAACTTGCCTATAGTAGCACTTACTTTGCTTGTTGAGGACGGCCTTTTCGGGAGATGTGTCCCTTTGTCAACTCAGACCGTAACTGATCTCAAGGTTTACGTAGGTTAGGGTGGGGGTGGGATATTTTGGTGGTGTGGGTGTATTTTGTGTGTATTAGGAGTTATGATGTCAAAAAGTGCGTGAGAGTTGTAATGTAATTGTGTATTGAGTTTGTGTGTAGGGTGTAGTTTGAAGTGCCTATATATTTCGTATTGTTCGGTTGTGTAGCGTTGGTTATTTCTGTGTTGTTTATGAAGAATTTGTAGGTTAGATGTTATGTCTGTGTAGTCGTGTTTTGTGGAGTTTAGATGATCGGCGAAGTTTGATTGGTAGTTATTGTTTTTTAGTGTTTTTATATGTTCTTGGTAACGTGTGTAGAATGACCTCCCTGTCTGGCCTATGTAAAAACTGGGGCATGAACTGCAAGTTAGTTTGTAAACTCCAGTGGTGTTGTAAATGTCGTTGATTTCTTTTATTTTCTAATTTATGAAGCTGATTGTGGTTTATAATTTCTCATTCTATCGACCTCTTGTAATGCTTCCCTATTGCAAGGAATTTTTCTCTTATTATTTCATATCTTTCTTTATTCTTTCATAATCTTCAATCATATCTTTCTTATATTTTATATCATCTCTAAAGAATTGATTTCTAGCTATGGGAAAGTTGGTTCAGTGCCAAATTGCTGAGCCTTAAACATATACAGTGAAACATTCCTGAATGGACACCTTCAAAGTACAGATACTTTTCTGGGAACCAAAAAATTTAATAATACATATATAAGATTTTCCCTCCTTTGAACAGAGACTCCATTAGATGGACAACGGACAGCAAATAGTGCCTTTTTTGTTTTTTGCGCCTCTGATATGCGGACAAGTGTACTGCAAAACATAGCTGAAATAACTATGGCTAGAAACTGTTGGACTTGAAAAAATCATTTCAAGCTAAAGCTGACATTGTTAATTTAAATATGATTTCTGAGTTGATTATCTATATGGAAAATCAAGTTTTACAGTCCTACCACTCATCAAAACAAACAATTATTCTTTTATTTAAAAATTTGGCTAGGCCTTTCAGTAATTCACAAATTAAATTAATGTACAGTACTGTATTACTATAATGTTTCAGTGCTTTTTAAATTTGCTTTTTAATTCATGCTTAATAACAGTACAGTACAGTATTTATTGTACTGTATACTGTATTTATAAAACACTAGCTTACATTAATAATTAGATCTTATACATTAGTATTAGTTTTAAATACTGTATATTATTACATTAGTATTAGTTAAATACGGTATTATATGTTGGATTAGAAATAAGTATGTAGTGAATAAATACTGCAATCATTTTCAAATTCGGCTTCTCCTTAACACCCTCCACTAAACAGACACCCCTCAGGGGTGGACAAAATATCGAGAACTGTACATGTACTTTTAACAGAGGTTTCACTGTAGTTCCACAGTTCGAATATGACTGAGACATCAAGTTTTTTTCAATATAAATTAATGAATAAATATTTGAAAAACCTGTATTAACATCAATTGTCATCTACTATATGTTACAAAAAAATTATTTAAACTTGAATCGATGAATAAAAACGTATTTTATTAACAATTGAAAATTTGCGTAAGATGTGTGTGTGTGTATATATACGTATATGGGAATTTTATAACTAGATAGGAGATGACAGACTTACCTAGTGGCAATCGTCCAAAACTGCAATCTCTTGGAAATAAATAAATAGACACATTAAACATATCATACTATTGAAATATTTCGATCATACAATGATCTTTATCAATTAAAAATGAAAAGAAAAGACTGAAGTGAACCACAGATGTGTATAAATGTCCAAATGTCACCATAGTATTATATGTTATTTGTATAAATATTCATTAATTGAAATCAGATATTAATAGTCTGTCAGAAGGAAGGTAAATGGAGCTGTTAAAAATGGTAGAAGTTAGGGAGTTGTCTGATGTTGAGGTTAGGAAATTCTCTAGATTTGGTGTACCACTGGTATGACAACTCCCACCTTCTCAACTCTGAAAGGTTGCAATCAGGGAGGAGGGCCTTAATTATTTTGGTGGTATAACAATCATTGAAAGATATGTTATTGTGACCAGCAGCGTGTTCAGCAGTTGGCCTGTCTATGTTCATGGTTCCAACATCATCTCTGTGGCCATTCATTCTGAGGCTCAGACCATCCGTGGTAAGGCATATGTACTGTGCTGGGCAAAATTTACATTGCAACTGGTATATTACATTGTATACCATTGTATACATTGCATGCAACTGGCATACATGTACAAGTATGATGACCCTGAATCTTGAAGTACACATTAGTTGCTAGGCTATGGAAACTATTTGTTGGGATGTGTATTGGACATCTAGATCTATTGCTCGGAAAGGAGTCATGATAAAGTTTAACCGGTTTTTCAGTACTTGGATCTAGTAGTTTGGATGTACTTAAATATTTTTCAAATTAAAAGGTGATATCTTTTTTTCAAAAAATCATCTTTTTCAAAAAAGAGGATATCCAAAACAACTTGTTGAGGATCAAATCTGCTTAGCTCAACCATTTGATGACTCAGACCACCTATGGAAGACAACATACTGTTATTAAAGGATGTTTTTAAGATTCTTCAAGCTTCCACCCATCCCAAAGATCTTTTCTCAAATCCACCATATATTTGGTTCAGACAACCTTTTTATTTGAAAAATATTTTAGTACATCCAAAACTATCGGATCTGAATATCATTGTATGATCGAAATATTTCAATAGTGTGATATGTTTTTTATATGTGTCTATTTATTTATATCCAAGAGATTGCAGTTTTGGACCATTGCCACTAGGTGAGTCTGTCAGTCTCCTATTTAGTCCGAAAATTCCAAAATAAACTTTAAGCTCTACTAGAACTAACCTTATATATATATATATATATATATGGTGGTTTTTTTTTTTTTTTTTTTTTTTTTTTTTTTTTTTGTTTTTTTGTTTTCTCTTTCTTGACTGAAGAAGATCATGTTGATCGAAATATTTCAAATAAAAGTGTATTAAGTGTTTTATATGTGCTTATTTCCAAGAGATTGCAGTTTTGGACTATTGCCTTTAGGTAAGTCTGTCAGTCTCCTATCAAGTCCAAAAAATTCCTAAATAAGCTTTAAGCTCTACTAGAACTAACCTAAAAATATTTAACCTAAATGTTTTAACCTTTTCCTGCTCTTACTCTTATTCCTTTGTGTTTTTTGTAATCTGTCCAACTGTCCTATCTTTTGTATATATATATATGAAGTTGATAAATTACTATTGTAAATACTTTTATCCACCACTAAGTGCAATAATTTTACCTTGTTGTGATGAGGCACCTTTCGGTCACTTGACCATTGTCGAATCACTCTTAGTAAAAGTATTTACAATAGTAATTAATCAACTTCATAAAGTCAGTGCAACGGAAAAATAATGGACAATGTAAAATATCAATATATATATATATATATATATATATATATATATAGATTTTTTGGACTAGGAGACTGACAGACTTACCTTGGTATGAGTCCACACTGTAGTCTTGAAATATAAACACATAAAAGCTCTTAAACAATGATATTTCAAACAAATATATCATTGTTTAAGTGCTTTTATGTGTTTCTATTTCAAGACTACAGTGTGGACTCTTACCAAGGTAAGTCTGTTAGTCTCCTATTCCAAAAAATCTAAATAATCTTTACCAACCAAAACTAACCTAAAATATATATATATATATATATATATATATATATATATATATATATCACTTGCACTATATGTACTTGAACAAGAATCTTACTTGGTATTTAAGCGAGTTAACTTTCAAAGATTGGTAGTATCTCCATCAGTGATGCCCGACGATGGAGATACTACCAATCTTTGAAAGTTAACTCGTATAAGTACCAAGTAAGATTCTTGTTGAAGTACATATAGTGAAAGTGATAAGTGAATACAAGAAAACAGTGTTGCAAAACCTAGAAATATATATATATATATATATATATATATATATATATATATATGTATGTGTGTTAAGTTTTATATATATATATATTTCTAGGTTTTATATATATATATATATATATATATATATATATATATATATATATATATATGTATGTATGTATGTATAGGAGAGTGTGAGCTAAAAGAAGGAAATAAAAAATAATAAATGAATAAAATAATTTAAAAATTAGGCAAAGAAAAATGTAAAACATATTTTACAGTAAATATTGCCATACCAATTTTACTAAACTATTAATGATATGTATTTGTGAGTTTATCCATTTGTTCCTATGGGAAAGGTATTTAGTAATGTAAAAGCTCACAATTGTCCATGAGAATGTATGTCAACAATTTTTATATTACCACTTAAGCAAAATCTAAATTTTTACCTTTAAAGGGAGACTAGGTTTCTTTCTAGTTAGTTGTGGTGCCTGGTATACCTCTACAGGCCTTTTTGTGCTATCATATAACATTTTCTTTCGTTTCATGTTTTCACTCATCTCATAATTTTTATTTGTATCTACAGATCCCTGAAAACATTTGTTTATTATTATAAAAACTCAAGTATAAGATATGTGACTATAAAATAACTCAAGTATTGTTTGAAAATATTTTTTATGCTACAGTTTTATAATAATCTGGTAGCAATATTAAAGTCTAAATACTGTATTTGCTCTCAGGTTTTTATGAGGTTATCTTCATTGTAAATACTGGGCTAAGTTATTTATTGCACAGATTTGATTTTAAAAACAGATGACAGCGCCCCTCAGACGTTTCAGTACTTCAATGTAGGTAATCTGGTTGACAGTAGAGCCTTCAGGGAGGTACTCGTAGTGAACAACACCCTTAGCATAAAAAAAAACTGTCAGCATCACCTTCACATTCGACCGAACTTGGCGAACTTTTTGGGTCTTGGGGACGTTTGACTCACCCATTGGGATAACACCTTCGTTTTAATGTCATAACGATACACCCATGATTCATCACCGGTTATAATTTTTGACAAAAAGTTCTTATCTTCATTTGAACGATCAAGCAGTTCCTGACAAACCCGGACGCGATTGGTTCTCGGTCATTAGGCGTGGAACAAATTTTGCAGCGACGTGGTGCATCTTCAATTTTTCAGTCAAAATCTCATAACAAGATCCAACTGATATCCCACACTCTTCGGAAAGCTCCCTAATGGTCAGACGTCGATTTTTGCGCACCAGGGTATTGATTTTGTCAACGTTTAGGTTGTCAGTTGACGTTGAAGGACGTCCAGGACACTCATCGCCATCAATCGACTGTCCACCACCCTTGAAACATGCAGTATGCTTCATGCAGTACGCATCACCGTAGGCCATGTTAAGCATGGCAAATATTTCTGTTGCAGATTTTCCTAGTTTTACACAAAATTTCACAGCAATTTGTTGCTCCTTCAGGCTGTCCATTTTACAATCTGACAAACGAAAAAAACACTCTTTACTAAACTGCGTGTAACTCATCAACAAATGAAGATATCTGCGACTGAAATACCGCGTCTTAATCAGCTAATTTAGACGAACCTAGTGACACCAAGCGGATTCTCCTGAAACTGACTTGAGCAGCGAAATTCAAACAGTCCGCGTATTTTTTTAACAGACCTCATAAAAACTAACTTTATAAAATCTTTGTAAAAGTACAAGTGTTTGGTATTATTTTAGAATATTCAAAATTATTTAAGATTTAAAAATGTTACTCGAGCTCAAAAAGAAAATGTGAAACATGGACATCAAAAACCAGGAGCACTAAAAAGTTACTAGTTGACATTTTGGTACTAATAATACTCTCAAGTTATACGGCTCACTGCTGTCATCTGGACTCTGGGCAAGTTACAGGCTCTGGACAAGTTAATACCAACCCATGCCATAACTCTTATTACATTACAATTGTTTCAAATAGTGTTTCCCTTTCAGCTTAACAACAGCCAAGAAATGTTGATGCTGATTCTTTCAGTTTTAAACCATATATCCACTGTCAGATATCTTTGGAAATTAGAGGAAATTCTTTGGATACTCAAGGTTGTTTGTATCCTTACATGATCCACTACAGGAATATACAGAAATGACCTTGGTATTTCAGAAACTTCAACTGAAAATACCCATTGTAAACATCTGATTCTCCAGAACTACTTGATCAGTTTGTCTTAATGAGGTTTTTTTGTAGCAAGAAATAAAAATTATCCTTTATTCATTAGAAGGGATTTCATGACCAAAACAAAACTACTGGCATTTACTTACTGTTTACACTGAGTACAAAAGCAATAAAAGAACCAACTACCTCCTCCCTAACTTCTGGATACTAATATAAAGACAATTTTTGTAAATATCATTATAGTAATCTCATATATTCCTTAGTTATAAACATAAGAGTCATTTAAATCCAACAAATACAATTGTGTTTATAAGATAATAGCATAGTACCTGTCCCTCGTACCGGGTTGACATATATTTGTATTGTGCTTATTGCATTTTGAAATACAAAATTCCAAGTTTTCAAAGCCAGTGGTGCCCTGATGACAATCCTAAATAAAAATAGGCCTATGTGTTAACGGGGACCCATGTAAACTTTCAGGTCAATGAGTCCAGTTGTTTTTATGTGATTGAGTAACACACTCCACACAGACAGACACCATCAGATTTTTATATAATAGTATAGATGAGATATACTAGTATTGTACATTTCTATGATATATCATTTTTTTTAAATGTGTATGTGGTCGTATTTTCGGCCAAATATTAGAAGCAAATTTTACTTAAACTATAACCCTGATTTATATGTCTTGTTTTTAGTTATATATTGTTTTAATATTAAAATAATACTATTATTAACCAGTTATTATTACATATAATGAAATTGCACCTGGATAGTAATCTGTTACAAGGCCTTTACGAATATATAATTTATAAATTCATATATATATATATATATATATATATATATATATATATATATATATATATACATATATATATATGTCAAAAATACAACTCAATTTTGTTTTTCAAGAAATACACACCTGTGAAACAAACCTCCATCGTTTGTCATTGAATATAATGTGGTTATTCAAGAGTGTGTCTTCTGTATAACTAGTTGTGGGTTCATATCTACATAACCTGTTATTATTCCTAAAACAGAAAATGAAATGCAAATTAATTAGAAATAATTATTGCTTATACAGTTACTTTACTTATAACACCAAATTTATTTCCAATAAATATAACAAAATTTTGTTCATGCAGTAGTACTCATATTTTAATTTTTTTATCTTATCACTCAAATTAACCTAATATTTAATTTCAACCTAAATTAGTAATGATATTATTAGTATCATTACATTTAGTAGCACAATTAGGTTTAATCATCTTATTAGTAATGAAAACCTAATACTATTTTTATACTACATTTTCCAGTATAAATTTAAAAACAAAATGAAATTTCTAGCTAAACATTTATTTTCCAATTTCTATGACATTTTAGGATATATTTAGGAAAAAAGCAGTGAAAAGGATCAAACAAATTACCTGAAACCTACAAAATATTCCAAAATAATAATTCAATCTCAAAATATGTTAACATATCTCAAGTTAGTAGAAAAATGATAACAGTAAAATTAGGTAAAGGGCATATTCAATAGTTTATGGCAAAAGGGCAGCAGATAAAATTATAAAAGTAGCGGAAATAGCAACTTATTCAACCTATCTTCCAGTGGTCAGTTAAAAAAATTTTAATAAACAGGTTGACATAAAGATAGTTAAATGGTATATCAGAGATGCAAGATGGTGCATGGAGTTAAAATAAAGTTATTAAATGATCAAATAAATCTTGACACTGCCTTGGAGTGTACGTACAAACTCCAGTAGTGACAACTGGAAAATCTCAGTGAAAGAGGTATTGCTGAAGGAGGTTTCCACTGGCAAATTGTATCTTGAAGTCATCTCAACAGAGGACAAGAAATCCTGCAGCAAAGCTTAAAATTAAGAAACCCATGATCGGCATTGCCAAATCTCACATTTTTAAATATTCTTAAATTATTATTTTGAATGAGATTTCAAATTGTACTTATAAATGAATTGATAGTGATTTTGCTTCAGACATATAAAGTCGAAATGAAATATCAAGTCAATAATGCATTTACTATGTCGGTAGCCTTTTTGCTTGCCAGCCCCAAACTCAGCAGATGGTATTTCATACTAGTTTAGTGCTTTTAGATACAAATCAGCACTATTTACTCTTGGTAACTATGCTGTTATATGGTAAAGAGAAATATATAAAAACACCAAGATGAACAACAACATAATAAATCTATACAGTCTTCATCACACAAAACGCTGACAATTTACCCACTGTCATAAATCCAACCCTGTCATACCGTTTGTATACAGCCAAAGCCGCCAGTAGAGTGTTAGCTTCGTAAAAGGAACAACTGTTTTGAAACGCGTCAACAAGTAAGCAATTACGTATTCACTTAGTTAAGTAGTTTAAAATAAGTTTAATCAGTGAATTCAAGATGATTACATCAAGAAACTTCAACTATAATAAATCTGTTTATTCTCATTAACCTACAGATTAGTACAAAAAGTGCCTGCTGAAAATATTATCAAATCAGTAGTTATGGTGATGCATTTAAATTATAAATAGATTGAAAGGTAAATTCACTACTCTCACAAGTTGTTTGATGAGTTTTCAGAAACTTTAATTTCAAAATTTTCACTAGGAAATTTTAAGGACTTTTCATCTTCATAAGAAGAACTTATGAGTAGATAAAAAGGAAGACCATAATGAGGTTCAAATAACATTTAGCCAGATAAATATAACAGACCAAATAAAAATAGTGCAGCTTATATCTTAAAATCTGGTCATGAATTTGACATGAAGAGTAAAAGTAATGAAAAGAGTTTTTGTGTTGTACATCTTGAGGAATTTTTTCTCATAAATTACACTTTTGGTGTCCCTTGGCAAAAAACCACTACCTACTGATATTTTTCAGTGGACACATTTCACAATAGGTGTGAATTGTTCAATGCTGTGAGTCACGGACAAGACTGTTGCTCAGGTGTATTGTGTTGGTGTAAGTCTGTGGCGTATAGGTGTTCTGTGGTGTATTATTGTTCATAGAGTAGTTGTTAATTATGTGCTCAAATATAGTATTATATTGTGAGCGTGATTCATCGTTTAGAATGTGTTGTGGATAGTTTTTATGATGTTCTTTTTGTAGTTTTTTTTTGTGTTTAGTTTGTTGCTTTTTTTATGTAGTGTAGGATTTTTAATTAATGTCTATATTGGTGTGTGAATGTAGTGTGTTTTGTATATATATGACGAAGTTTGATTTGCGTTGTTTTTTAATGTCTTCTATGTGTTCTTGGTATAGTGTGGTAAAGTATCTTTGTTTGACCTATGTAAAAGCTGGAGCAGTTGTTGCATGTTATCTTGTATACTCCTGCTCTGTCGTGTTTGTCCTGGTGTGTTTTTGTACTCTGTAGGTGTTTTTAGTTGTGTTGGATGTTTTAAATGCTACTATGTATTTAATTTTGCAAAACGAGGAAGCTATTTTTGGATGTGTTGTTGTGATATGTTAATATTATGTATTTTTGAGTTTGTGGGTACTGTTTTTTTTTTGATGTGTTATGTGTGTGCTGCCTATCAGGATGTGTTTGTATCGATTTCTATAGGCTCTGTATTTAATTGTGTTGAGTTCGTTTATTTTGTCTTCGTTGTTTATGGGTATGTTGACTAGTCTGTGTATCATGGTATAGAAGGCAGCATGTTTGTGTTGTATGGGGTGATTGAAAGTGTTGTGCATAGCTCTATCAGTGGTGGTGGGCTTTCTGTATATTATGAATGTGTGTTTGTTGTTGTTTAGTTATTGTGAAATCTAGAAAACTGATTTTGTTCTGTTGTTCTGTTTCCAGTATGAAGTTTATATTATTGTGTCATTTGTTTATGTATTTGTATAAGGTGTTCATTTGTCTTATGTTCCCTTTGTATAGGATTAAGAAGTCATTCACGTATCTATACCAATATATTATTTGATGGGTATATTTGTTGTTGTTAATGATATATTTGTGTTCAAGGCTGTGTTTGAATATTTCTGACACTATGCTTGAAATGGGGGATCCCATGGGTAAGGTTTTGTTTTGGGTGTAGTATTTGTTGTTGTATGTAAAGTAATTCTGAGAAGATATTGTATTAGTGTTATTATTCCTTTGGTTATGTTGTCTGGTGTGTTGTTTTTTACTAACATTTGTTTGAGTATGTTTATTGATTGGTATATTGTTGTATAGGTTCATTCTTTCAAATGAAGGTAGTGTGGAGTTATGTAACATGTGTGTTTTTAATTTTCTGTGTAAGATCTATGTTGTTTTTATGCTGGTGTGGTTATAAAATTACTTTTAAATGAGAAAAATAATAATCGTGCAATAAAAAAGCCAAAACACTCTTTTTATGAAAAAAACAATAAACAACACTAACATCACATTTACCACTGAAGAAATAGAATTACTAAATAAAGGCCTAAAACATAATATACACTACAAAGATAACAAGAAAACAAAAACAGCAATTATAATTGACACGGAAACCAATATACAACAGATAGAAATACAAGATCAAGAACACTTAAGACATTTAATTAGTAACACAATAAGAACATACAAGATCCAAAAGAGCATAACACACACCAATGAAATACAGACAGCCAAATCACTAAAACAAAAAGCCAGAGAACACGATTTAAAGTACGTAAAAGCAGATAAAGGTAATACTACAGTTATTATACATATGCAGGATTTAAACAATAAAATTAATGAATTCATTACGGCAAACAACATCGAAGAAACAAATACAGATCCAACAAACGAATATCACAACACAGTTAAAACATAATTAATTCAGCAAAACACGTAATATCTAAGACACAGAAAAAATACCTTAAAGCAATAAGACCTACGGCACCTACCTTACAAGCACTTCCTAAACTACATAAACAAGGAACACCAATAAGACCGATAATCAACAGCCAACAATCGCCCGCACACAAACTAGCACGCCATATGGATAGAACTATTAGAAAATACATAAAACTAGACATATACAAACAAGTATAAAGAACACAATAGATCTAGTAAACAAAATAAAGAACATTTAAATCCCTCATAACTCAACCTTGGCATCATTTGACATCATAAACCTATATACCAATATCCCAGTCACAGAAACACTAAACATATTACGAGACAATCTAATACTTAACAACACTCCAGAAAATATCACAAAAGAAATCATACACATTGGATTTGACAATTATTTAATAGACAAACTACGCAGAAAAATACTGATCAAGAACAGGAACAACAGCACAAACAACAAAAACACGAACACAAACAAATTCATCATCCTCACATACATAAACAAACTCACAAATAAGATAGCAAACCAATTAAAAAAAGCAGGATACAATGTGACTTACAGAACAACAAATAAAAGCCAAACGGCTATCAGGCTGTAAAAACAATACCAACACATACAATAACCCAGGAGTATACAAACTAAAATGCAACAACTGCAATAAGTTCTATATTGGACAAACAGGCAGATCTTTCGCCGAAAGATATAAAGAACACAAAAGGGCACTGCACACTACTATTGAATCCACCTTCGCAAATCACCTCATGGACACTAAACACTCATGAAAAGTATGGAAAATAACATGAGAATCCTCCACACATGCAACAAAGGCCATAAATTAAACACACTAGAACAGTTTGAAATATATAGACATAGCAACACACATAAAAATGACATCTTAAATGAACAAACACGGCACAGATCACACATACTTTTCGATCACATCACTTCTAACTTTTAAAAAAATGGTACCGAGGAAGCACAAAGCAGCATTCCTAGCGGCAAAAATACGAGGCTGAATAAGTCGTAAGACGAAAACGTTTCCTCCAAGTGTAAGTTAACAATTAACAACTTTTAATTAACAAATGTCTGGTCGCAAGTAATAGCAAAAGTGTAATTTGTAAAATTATTTCTCATAACTTCAACATATTAAACAAGGGACAATAAAGACACCTTACACAAATTAAACCACAAGCACCAACACTCAACACCTTACCAAAAATACATAAAAAAATCATACTAATACGCCCACTAATTAATTAGAATCTTCAATTTTTTATGTATTCCTGTTCAAATCACTTTCCTTTTCTGGTTGTTCACTATCAGTTTATTTAAATGTATTTAAAATATTAAAAAAAAAATTATTTTCACTAAATGGAGATTATAGCTTTAAAAACTAATGAGAATATTTAAGTTCTTAAAATTAACTAATCTCTGTCTAAGTTCTTTGTTACATGCAGTTGGTTGTTATCTTTATACCCACATTTGTTTTGATGCATTTTTTCTGATGTTTGTCATAACTTTTTTTTAATAAAAAGTAACATACAGTTTTGAGAATGAAAATCAACTTTATTGAGAAGCAGCCTACAATTTAGGCCTATGTGAGGGAATTTTAAAAATTTAATTAAAATAGTAAATACCTAAAATATAGTTTATGATACCTTCTTTTTACATTTACATATAAAAACAAATATAATAATAAGCTACTATAAATTTGTTTCAATTATCACTTTGTTTCACTTACTTCAGTTCCAACATTTTTCTGTTATCTTTTTTAGCTAAAGCGGCTGCTTGAATAAAGCAGTTGCCAGGTTTTTTGGCATAACTACAGTCTGACTCCTAATTAGAAAAAAAACAGATGTATACAGATGTAACATAGATATATACTTCAATATTGTATTGCTGTATTCATGTGTGTGTGCGTGAAAAAGAGAGAGAGAGAGGAGGGAGAGAGAGGGAGTGAATGGTTATTATGTGCGTATATTTCTGTATGTAAGCATCTTTTGAATAAAAAATTTAACCTCTGTCATTTATAACTTAAATGTTAATTCATTAATGAATCTTAGAATTTAAAGAAAATAGTTGGGTTATACATATTGACCTTTTCAAATAAACACTATTTATCAATTTGAATTTGGCAAAAGTCCACTATATACTGATATTTTACAGCAGACTGGAAATGCATTGTTCAATGCTGCAACTCATGGAGTGTTGCCCACAACTGCTAAGAAATGTCACTAAGTAGAACTTTTTTTTCCCACGTTAAATTGATGATCGAGTGTTTAAAAAATAGGCAGAGAGAGAACTAAGTACTAAAATTTCTCATTTATGGATACAGTACAAAAAATACAATAGAAAAAGGGTTTCAATATGATGATATTTGAGGTTGTTTATTTTTTTTAATGATTGGTTTTAGGATGTTAATACAGCAATTTGCTAACAAATTGAACAAGAATTATAATATGTTACCAGATTTATGAAAATTTCTATTGTCAATCATTAATTTGGTAATGTCTGCCTATTTAGGAAATCACACTTCTGATAAGGCCCATCTACCATAATTTCTTTGTAATATTCTATGTAAGTGAATATTTAAAATTTGCATTTTAAATTCCCAATGCATTTACATTAGGCAATTTAATTGACTTATTTTGCCAACTTGAGTAATTGTAGGACATACTCGTAATTTCTGTCCAATGGCATTTAAATTTCCAAATTTTGCCTTGGGATGTAAATTACCTTCAAGTTACCCCAGAATGACAACCAAAAGTTTTTAATTTGAAAACTGTTTATAATTAACAATTTCGAATGAAACAAGACTTATTTGTTTCTGTATACAATCCTAATTTTGCGGCTTGAAAACAGGTTCATTACTCTTGCGTGTGCAAACCATTTTAAAAGCGTCTTTTCAACATCTTCACTTTTTCTATCATGTTTTCTTCTATACTAGTATTCTCATTTTTAACAACCGCAGTATTCAGTTTATACCAATTTCTTTAAATGTGCAAAAGAGAAGTTAGGGGAACAACAATTTTAACATGGGCTTGTGTTTGTTTGATTTTCCCAATAAATGGGGTGGGCTTTAAAAGTTAGTGTCTTATTAGGTAAGCATTTGTATTTTCTGAAAAATTTATATAATTATTTATTATTATAAACAGTCAAGAATTACTGATAGCTCACTTGCCTTTTTGGATAAATGTTACCGTACTGATTGTTGAGTTCTTGTCTCCTTGAATTTTTCTTGGAATGACTGCTACCATGGTAGGTCGTAGAGACCAATCGAGATATGATGATACAGAAATAGAAACCATCTACAGAAACATTCATCTGGCGAAGAACCGTTATATCTTCAGTAACCTCATATGTAATTTTTACATTTATGGAATTTACGGTCGATAGAAATTACTTTAAGTACAAATATAACATTCTGGCGATTCCAGCAGAAGAAAAATTTGCAAGTAATTTAATAGAAAATATCCTGCATAATCTCGTGATGAGTGCTACATTCGTTAGATCTAGGCTTCCAGTTCATCTTGTATCAATCTCTATTGTAGAAACTAAAAAAAAGAAATCATCTGCTTGGATGATAGTTTTATAGTTTTAGAAGTAGCATGCAATGCTACTATTTAGGCATCAAATGAAAATGTTTTTAAACTCTGATATCTAAGTTACATGCTAGTTGGTGAACCCAGTCTTTCTGTGGTCTGATGATCCTCCCTATTATCTGATAATTGTCTATTACACTGGAAAATGTGCCAAAATATTGCTTTTGCTTATATTTCTTTAGTTATTAGTTATTGAATTGAAAAAATAATTATTGTTTTCACCTTCTCATTTTTAAAATAAAATGTTGTTCAAGTTTCTATGATTAATTTAGTTTTTTCTTCATTATAGGTAAGCACTTTCTCAAATAAGATACATTTAGATGCACTTTCGTTACAATTATATTTATATTTGTTGGCTTCAAAATAAATTATTTGTGCCTAATTTACAATGAACCATTACCAGCATGTTGAGACCTAAAATAAATCCCTATTTCAGTTTTTCATTTAAAAATAGGGACAAATCTCCATTTTAGCATAACAATAATTTTTATCTCCATACACTTTCTTTGCTTCTATTCATATTGCTCCCATAATTGTAAAACCTTTGGCGCTGATTAAATGGAATATTACTTATCAAGTTATATGAAATACTCAATGGTACAATTTCTAAAAAGATTATTTTATTTTAACAACACTTATGCCATTAAAGTGTCTTTAAAATTTGTAGAAACTATTTACGTTTGTTAATTCCATCTTCATGTGTAACGATGGATGCTTGCAATATTAACTCAACAAACAAAGTAAGTGCTACTATAGGCAAGTTAAAACATTTAAAAGTGTTTAGTGAGAAACTATTTATATTTTTAAAAGAATGAATAAAATTATGATATTAAGAACACTATGATCAGATTAACAAATTTTGGGTTTATACCTTCAAGAAAACTTTCCATTCTACAAGTGCTAAACTCTCTTTCTGCGAATTTAATTTTGGTTTTATGTCTGAAATTCTCTTTCTTTCACCTGAAAATTTTATACAGATTTTAATATTTACACTGATGTAGATATTTAAAGAAACACAACTGTATAATTCATCAACACATGCTAATAAAACTGGTTAAAAATTCAACAATGCATCATTGTGGTCAACCTAACACTGACAATCACTTAGTGTGATCAAATATACTAAGAGTAAGTTTGTTTTTTTAAAATTTATTTTAATTATAAAGTCATGCATCATAATATTTCTGAGTTTGTAAGTAAAGTTTTACCAAGTGTAACAAAATCTACAAGAATAAAATTTATTTCCTTCAGTATATTTTAATAGTTTTAAAATAAATGTCTCAAGTGCCAAAACAATGACACTACAGACTTATGATAAAATGTTATAGAAATGGTTAAATAACTATATTTAAAACTGTATTATAAAATTAACTTTTTTACCAAACAAATTAATTACTTGCCCACCAGTACCTTATAACATACATAAATTTATGAAAAAATGAAACAACATTTTCAATCCCATTTAGAATTCTCATCAGTATTTTTTTTTAAATACGGTAAATAATTTTATCAAAAAGATTTTTTTATAATTGTAAAAATGTGTCTGTATAAATAGGTCACACTTAAAAATTCTAATTATAATTAATATTAATATGTATATACATATTTCAGAATAAAAATACCAAGTGCCAGAATAGAAAGCAAATTCCTTGCTATTTTTCCTTTCTATATATGGTGTTGGACTATTATTTTTGTTTGTTACTATTCATATGGTATTTTTTTTCCTCGCTCGCATTGTGTTGTAGATTCTTTTTGTATTGTCTGTTTGTGAAGCAAGGTTCGATACTGTTATTACAGTTTGTTTGTTTATATTATTATTTTCATTCATTTCTAATCCTAGAACATTATTTATGATATTGTATGATAACCATGGCAATAATCTAAGGTTGTATGACAACCATATGTTAGGAAAAGAAAAACTCTTATAGATCTTTGAAAAAAGATTTCTAGCTATGGGAAAGTTGGCAAAGAAGCCAAAGCGTGCTATACTTCGAACACAAAGATACTCAGTTTGATCTGACCTAAGCCCCACAACTTTTTATAATTTAATTATTGTTTAAATGTTTAAAAAACTGTATTAACATCAATAGTCATCCACTACAGGTTAAAAAAAATGTACTTGAACTTGAGCTTGATTGGATGAATAAAACTGTATTTTATTAAGGATTGAAGGGAAATTTTGTAATACACACACACACACACACACACACACACACACACACACACACACACACACACACACACACACACACACACACACACACACACACACACACACATACATACACACACACACACACACACACACACACACACACACACACACACACACACACACATATATATATATATATATATATATATATATATATATATATATATATATATATGTATGTATATATATATATATATATATATATATATATATATATATATATATATATATATATATATATATATGTATGTATGTATGTATGTATATATTGTAACATTTATAGAATGGGCTATATAAGGTTCTTGAAGAATTGAAAAAATAAATTAGAAATAACTCACACAAAATTTAAAAAGAAATTCATTAAAAGATTGGTTAGATTAAATTGGAACTAAATTTAGGTAAAAGCCTAGAATTGTAAACAAGGTACTTGAACTGTAAAATCGATTAGGAAATTTGTTATATCAAAACCCCTAACACATAAATTAAAACAAGATAATCTAATAATAATTATATCTAAACAAAATTGTAAATATTAGAAACATAGGGGATAAGTAATTACTTGAAGGAGAAAGTGAAAAACGATTGTAAACAATGAGAGGTTATGTTCTATGAATTCAGCTCAAAACACACACATTTCGGAATTATTACAAAAGTAAAACGCAAAGACACTTCACACACAAATAATAATAGTTAAATAAACACTGGAAGGATTGTTAAGGATCGGAAAATTGAAACAGTATGTTAACCAAAACGGTGAAAATAGTTCGTTCACATTAACAGATGTGAAAGTAAAGAAATAGGTCACGTGGGCAGTCGACTCTAGTGGGAAGGAACGGAACTTCGTTAAATTAAAGCATATGATTTCTTTTTGAAGAAGGAGGCCGCCATATTTGTAAAATATTAAAAGAAAAATTAAAAACGAAGCGTTAGTTTAGTCAGTTATAGCGAGGTGACGCTACGAGATGGGACCTGCCATGACCAGTCAAAATTTTACATTGGAAGGAATTCGTCAAAATTATACCGTTTTGTGAAGAAACTTGGCAAGATTAAACAGGGATAAGTGAATTGAAAGAGTTAATACAGTGTAAATATAATTTGACGTAACTACAAAAATATAAGTGTGTTAAAAAGTGAAATTTGAAGAGAACGGAATCTTACGTAAGCGACCTGCAGAATTTCGATATTTGATAAGTTAAGTATATTAGCGCTATAAAAATAAACTTTAGTGGACTTTTAAGATTATCAGGAAGTTTAAAATTGTACATTAGAATATCTTGTGATTAATTAATAGTTAGTAATAAGAACATAATCCAGTTCAAATAGTTTCGCCTATTTGCTTATTCCAAATTAAAGTTTTTCCATCAGGAAAATATTTATTAAAACTAATTTCAAAATTTAATATTGTTTTTCAAAACTTATTTAATTAACAAAAGAATTAAAAAATATAGCCCATGCCTATAAACCCCGAGATAGTAAGAGATCTTAAAATTAGCCTAGGGTATATGAAAATTTGTAACTAAAAATCAAAGAAAGTGAGTTTAGTATATTGTGTTAAAATTTGTTAAGTTTATTTTGTTCTGTTTATTGTTTAAATGTTGAAATAAAAAAAATTGTTATAATAAAGAAATATGAATTGTTCCTGAGTAGTTTTTTTTTGTTTTAAATAGAAATTTGATATCATTATTCAAACATTCATTAAATAGTAAAACCCAGTTGTATTGCATAACAGAATAATCTTTATAATATATATATATATATATATATATATATATACATATGTATATATATATATATATATATATATATATATATATATATATATATATATATATATATATATATTATATATTATATATTATATATATAATATGTTTTCTTGTTTAATAACTTAAAACAACATAGGTTATTCAAATACAAGAATATTTATTAATTTATATCCAAAGCTGTTAAATTTAACATATGTTTTAGGCCTATAGCTTACATTATTGTAATTTTCATTCCTGATGATGCTGGTACTGTTTACCAACAAGAAGCTTTGGATATAAATTAATAAATATTCTTGTATTTGAATAGCCTATGTTGTTTTAAATATATATATATATATATATATATATATATACAGTACAGTCTCACTAATCCGGACTTGATGGGACCGGACCCTGTCCGGATCAACGAAAGTCCGGATTAGACGGAAAAAGCCAAACAAATGCATACAATATGTGTTTTAGGCGGGGAAACATATTGAAATTGTAGTTTTAGTGAAATTGAGGCCTAAATATAGCTATACAGTACAGTATTTCATAGCTTATTTAGCTAAAATCCTGTAATTGTAACAGAAAAGGTATGACATGAATAAATATCAACGCATCTTTCTCGTTGAATAAATGTATTCACATAAAGTTATTTACACTATACTGTATAAACGCACAAAAAACTCAAACAAAAATGAAACCGAAACCAAAATAAACTTTAAAAAACTTAGTGAAAAAAGTCCGTAATGTTCTTTTGTTTTAACTATGAATGACGTCGTTTCACAGTACGATCTCGTAGGCGTTTCAAGGTCAGTAGCTCCGCAGTTGACGTATCAGTTTGTTTCTCAAAGTAGGTCATCAACCCCTCCAGCATTGCAGCCGCCCCATCATGAGTTGGGCTGACCGGTTCGTCTGTGTAGTCTTCCTCTTCCGAGCTGACATTTTCTGCGTTTGCAGTGCACACCGTGACGATTGAGCACTTGATAACCAATGCCATTATCACTAATAATCCACTCGGAAATATCAGTGTCTTTCAACTCGGTTCAACCCTCCAATTGTTGAAAAATCTGAACAAATTCCGCGTCGTCATTAGTAGGTTGACTGTCGGTTTTTTCACTTTCCTGCGGCATTTCAGGCCACAATTTTTTCCAGCTCTTTTGGAGTGTAGACGGTTGAATTTCCTCCCACGATTCTGCATCCATATAAATGACTTATAAATGCCAAATAAAGTCACTTTTTTAAGAATTAGCTGGATCTGCTTCTTGTTGTTACAAAAGCGATAAAATTAACTTTTTCCTATATCGCCGTTTTATCGCCTCTATCATGCCTTGGTCCATCGGCTGAATGAGAGTCGTGACGTTAGGAGGGAGAAATTTAACAAAAATATCACCATGACGCAATTCTTCATTTGGGTGGCATGAGGCATTATCAATTAGTAAAACCCTTTTTCGAGGGAGTTTTTTTCTCTTTTAAAAACTTTTCTGTTGTTGGAACAAAGTTTTCAAAAAACTTCAGTCCTTAAAAATTTGACTGTTCATCCACGCTGATTTTTGGAACTTTTATTGTGCCGGTAGAACACTTAAATTTACATTTTTAAAAACCCTAGACTTTGCGGATTTTCCTATCACCAAAAGTGAAAATTTTAGATCGCCAGAAGCATTACTGCAGAGCAGCAAAGTCATACGTTCTTTCTTAACTTTATGGCCTTTTGCTACTGAATCTAATTTGGAAGCTAAAGTTTTTTTTTGGGGAACATTTTATAATTTAATCCAGTTTGGTCAACGTTGAACACCTGACAAGGTTGTAAGTTTTCATCTCTGAGAAACTTGCCAAATTTGTCTTTGAATTTTTCACTGGCATCACAGTCACCTGACAAAATTTCACCACTTATTCCGAGTAGACGGATGCCGTGTCGTTCCTTCCACCGTGACAGCCAACCCACACTGGCAGTAAAATTAGGGCCTCCTTTTAACTTTCCATTCAGTTTCAGCGAAATCGTTTGCAAATTTACACCCGATAATGGAACACCCTGTTCCCGTTGGCAAAACCAAACATACAAAGCATCATCTAAGGTTTGGTTTTTTGGTTTTTTCAAAGTGCTTCTGCCGCCTAAACATTGTTGTTTCTATAAATCGGAAACAGTTTGTTAGACTGTCTAGCCGTTTAGTCAGCGGTCCTTTATCTTTCGTTTATCGCAAGATGTCTCTGATGTCACGTGCGTTGTAGAGTTGGGAGATCTAATGTGAATATACTTTTTCAAAGACGTTTTTCCTACTTTAATAGGCAAAAGAAACAAATAATATGGTAAATTCATATTTTAATAAATAAATTATATTATATGTCTATTAGAGTAGAAAAACCCCTTTTAAAAAAAAACAAATATATACGTATAAAAATAAATATTTTTGTGGACGGCAGACTGATTGTGCACTGTAAAATACTATAACTAAACAAAAGTTTGGGCCGTCCGGATTAGCCGGACGTCCGGATCATCGGAGACCGGATTAGCGAGACTGTACTGTATATATATATATATATATATATATATATATATATATATATATATATATATATATAAAGAACTAAGTCAAAATACAAATAGAAGAATTATAATTGAATTCACAATTCAATTTTGTCAATTTTGTTGAATTGTAAATTCAATTATAACTCTTGTATTTGTATTTTGACTTAGTTCTTTATTAATACACAAGAATACATATTGCGATATTTATACAAGTTATGTGAACAATTTATGTGAAACTTTCATAATAAAATGCGTGCTAGGAAGTTTCCTGCTTACGCAGTTTTTGTATTATATAGGTGGTGAGAACAGAGCCCCGGCAGTGTGTAAGTCGCCTCTGTATCGCACAGACGTTTTCCACTCCAGCTGAATGTATATCAGTTGAATTTGTTTTGTTAAGATAAATTATGTAACAGTTTTCTAAATTACATGTTTACTAATTGATTAAAAGGTTTGTAAAAATAAATATCATTTTTAAAAACCTTTCGAACTTAATGAAACACGTAACTGGCGCAGTCGGTAGGACATCTCGGGAAAATTAATGAACATAATTTTTTTCGATTTCAATCGTTAACCGAGATACTGCAAAAACGCGATTCGTTACAGAGCGCATATCTGTAACGACATCAAGAAAATGGTAAGACACCTCAAGGAAGTTAGTGAATATAACGTCCGTCGGCTTTAACTGTTAATTGAGGAAAACTTTAGTAGAGCGAATATCTACAACAACTTAATAGAGCGCATATCGATTAAGAGCACGAGTGAATATCATGGAAAGTGAAAAGTTGTTCAAATGAGCAAAGTATTTTGGATCCACTTGTAAGTAGATCATAAGAAATATAATTAAGAAAAAGTAGAGTAAATACTTTTTAATTTTATATCATTGATTTTAATTTTATTATTTTAAAGAAAATAATATTTTAAAATGGCAACGCCAACATTAAAGAAGGAACATCTTGACATGATTCCTGAGTATAATGGAGAGCCCACTATGCTCAATAGATTTATATCAGTATGTGATAAAATAGTCAGTAAGTTTTATGTATCTGAAAATCCAGAAGACTTTCAGAATGAATACCTATTTTCTTCTATACTAGCTAAGTTAAAGGGCCAAGCATTAGAAATGGTAGTAAATTCAAATTCTTATAATTGGTATGAGATTAAAAAAGTATTATTAACCAGCTATTCAGACAAAAGAGATTGCTTTACTTTAAATTTAGAAATGGCTGAGTTAAAACAAGAAAATAATGAATCACCTTTTAAATTTTACGAAAGAATTCAAAAACTATTAAATTTACAAATATCATTTTTTGTTAATAAAGAGCCTCAAAGACAATTGGCCAAAGATGTTTTAATAGAATATGTACAGAAATTAGGGTTAAGAGTTCTCCTTAGAGGTTCTCCCAGAACCCGTAGGATCGCTAATACGCACAAAAAATCCAGATTCTCTTAGCGAAGCACTTAACATGCTTACTAATGATTTTCAATTTAAAAATAACAAATTATTTCAAAATATTAAACAGAACATTCCACCTAGGGCTCCACAATACCCGCCTACTCGCAAACCCATTCCTAACAAACAAACCTTCCAAAATTATAGGCCCAACTACCAAAATAATCCTAACCAATTTACTAAACCTAACTCATATGTACAGCAAAATCAACAACCGAGACAATCTAACAATTACACACCACTAAAAGTTCATCAAAAATTTGAACCAGAACCAATGAGCATTTCCACACGTCAAACAGGGAACACAATTAGACAAAATAGACTTTATCAGATGACAGGGAAACCAATAGAAGAGGAAAATTACGATCAAACTATGAATCGATTGACTGAACAGATGACTAACTCTTATCTGACCGAACAAACGGATTATGAACCGCAAGAGGACCCCTACAGCTACATAGACTTTGATGATTCAATGCAAGAGGAAAACGCATGTGGATTCACTCAAGAGGACAATCATAGCCAAAATCATTTTTTAGAACTAACCACAATAAAAAGACATTTTCCATAATGCATATCGAAGACGACACGAACGAACTACCGTACATCCACGATCCCAAGACCAACCTAAAGATGCTGATTGACACTGGAAGCATGAGATCATTTATTAAAAAATCAATAGCTTTCCAATTTTTCAAAAACACCCTAAAACAAGAACCATTTGAAGTGAGTACAGCGCATGGAGTATCAAAAGAAAAATACAGTTGTACACTACCACTTTTGGGGAAAGAAACAATCAAATTCTATTTATTTGATTTCCATAAAGATTTCGACTTACTCCTTGGATTAGATAACATAAAAGAATTAAAAATTAATTTAAATTTTGTGAATGATAAATTAATATTTCACAATAAACAAATCCCGATTAAATATTTTAACACAGAAGAACAAAATAATAATAATAAAGGCGAATGTCTGGAACAGAACGCTAAAAAGGGAACAAGTTATGTTATACAAGCCCGCACTAGCCAAATGATTAAATTTAGAATACAAAATATTCAAGATAGAGAAGGACTCTTACCATACAAACACTTAAATGGATTAGAAATGGTATAGTCTCAGTACACAAGGGAGAAGCCTATTGCCCTATTATAAACAACACAGAAGAAAATGTAGAATTAACAGTGAATGAACCATTAGAATTAAATTCTTTAGAAGAATACAATATCCTTGAACCTGATGCAATGCAAAAGAACAATAATTTCAATTTATTAGATTATAAACAAAAAAATCGAGAAGAAAAAATTTAGATTTATCAAAATTTAGAATGGAACATATGAACTTGGAAAAAAATCCGCTATAACAAGTTTAATAGAAGATTATGCAGATTTATTTCATATTGAGGGAAACGATTTAACTTTTACCAACCAAATAAAACATGTTATTAGGACTACTGATGAAATTCCCGTATACTCTAGAAATTATAGATATCCAGAGATTTACAAGAACGAAATTAATAAACAAACTGAGGACATGCTTAAACAAGGAATTATTAGACCTTCAAATTCTCCATGGAACTCTCCTGTCTGGATTGTACCCAAAAAACAAGACGCTTCTGGCAAAAGAAAATTTCCATTAGTAATAGATTTTAGAGGATTATCTATAACAGGCAATTTAGATGCATATGATGGTAAAAAATATGACAAAATAATTAAAGATATTGAAAATGAGCAAATTAAAATTAATTATCAAATTCAATCTCAATACTCCTTTAGTAATAATATTATGAAAGAATTAAATAAAACCTTTATTGTAATTGATGAAAATTTTGTAGAATTAAAAAATAAGTTAAGTATTGTGAATCGTAATGTAAATGACTTTGTTGAACTAGAAAAGTTTAGAAGTATTCTAAACCAATTGAACATTTTATATAACATAATGTTACACGTAATCACAGATTTAGAAAATTCTCTTACATTTTGTAAACTAGGTGTTGTACACCCTAGTGTTATCTCAACCCAAGAATTATATGAAGAATTAAACAAAATTTATAAATATTATAATGAGAGGTTACCTTTAGAACCCAAAATAGAAAATATGTGGGAATTAGAGAACCTAATTAAAGTTAATTGTAAACTAGATTCGGAAAGGATTGTATACTTTATAAATTTACCCATTGTAGAAAAAAATCAATTTAAATTGTATAAATTACATTCTATACCCACAAAATATGAAACAGATTATGTAACAATTATACCAAAAGTAAGGTACATATTAGTGTCTAACTCTGTAATATTAGGTTTAGACAATGAATGTAAATGTAAAACCGATTCCATATACTATTGCTCATTCGACATTCTAACACCCCATAAATTAGACTGTGAAGTGTCCATAATCAGGAACAATGATGCCAGAAACTGTGAATATACTGCATTGGAAGTTTCAGACAACTTAATTAACTGGATCCCAGAAATCAATCTTTACCTGGCGACCTTCCCCAACAAGCAGACTCTGGAAATTACCAATCACAAGGCAACTACCACCGTTACCCTTCAAGGCATACATTTGATAAAAACTAATAATGATTCAGTCTTTTTCAACAACATGAAACTTATCCACACGTCAACAACCTCTGGAGGTCACCCTATTTTCATGGACACGTCCAAATTACAATTTCCAATGAATAAGATGCCAGAATTCTCAGTAGATGTTAAACGACTAGAATTGGACAAAATAAACACGGAAACCATCTCAAGAATTGACCCAAGTATGGAGATAACCCACCACATCAGTATCTGGACTATCGCCCTTTAGGGAGGCCTATTCAGCAGCCTTATATACCTCGCCCTCATCAGAGTGATGAAGAGGACTTCAACAGATGCCGAAACTTCGCCTACCCCCGAAGTTTTATTTAGGGATGGAGGAGTTATGTGAACCTTTCATAATAAAATGCGTGCTAGGAAGTTTCCTGCTTACGCAGCTTTTGTATTATATAGGTGGTGAGAACAGAGCCCCGGCAGTGTGTAAGTCGCCTCTGTATCACACAGACGTTATCCACTCCAGCTGAATGATATATATCAGTTGAATTTGTTTTGTCAAGATAAATTATGTAACAGTTTTCTAAATTACATGTTTACTAATTGATTAAAAGGTTTGTAAAAATAAATATCATTTTTAAAAACCTTTCGAACTTAATGAAACACGTAACTTCTATATATATATATATATATATATATATATATATATATATATATATATATATATATATATATATATATATTTAGGTTAGTTTTGGTTGGTAAAGATTATTTAGATTTTTTGGACTAGGAGACTGACATACTTACCTTGGTAAGAGTCCACTCTGTAGTTTTGAAATAGAAACACATAAAAGCACTTAAACAATGATATATTTCAACCACACAGTGGTCTTTGTCAATCGAAGAGAAAACACAAAAAGAAATATGAGAGAATGAAATAAAATAATTGTAATCACAGATTGTGTAGAGTAGAAATCAGATGTCACAGATTAAAGATATATATATTGTTTCCATGAGCATATGAGTGATTATAGTTTATATATATATATATATATATATATATATATATATATATATATATATATATATTAAATATGGTGATATGTTTTCTTGTATATATAGTTAATAAATTTAAAATATTTCAAACACAAGAATACTTTTAATGAATATATTTATTCAAAGCTTTAGATAATTATTTTTCCTGAAGATGCTGATACTTTTTTATTGGCGAAAAGCTTTGAATAAATATATTCATTAAAAGTATTCTTGTGTTTGAAATATTTTAAATTTATTAAATATATATATATATATATATATATATATATATATATATATATATATATATATATATATATATCAGGAGAGTGTGAACTAATAGAAGAAATTTAATAATATTTATGCGCTGTGTCAATATAATTACTGTAACATTAAAATTTGGTTTGTTATCAAGAGTAAGTAACTTGGGTGTATCTTCAAGTTTGTATTTTAAAATGTGCTCAAAACTATGAAAATGGTGTTTTAGCTTTTCAAAAATTATATATATGTTGAGGGAAGGACCTTTTGTAAAGTATTTTGTAGTTCTATTTTTAGCTTACAACTTTTTAAATGTATTACTATTTTCTCCAAATCATAATACTAATTATCAAGAAGTGTAACAATAATTATCTAGAATTAAGTTAATCTGTACTCTTGCTATCATATCTCATTGAATCTTTAATTTGACAAGATGGTATTATTGTTCAAATAGTAATTGGTGACCTGCTAAATCCAGATACAAGTGGAGTATCATTATGAAATAACTACCTGATAATTCATTGCTATCACAATAAATTGATGATTGAAAATACATTTATGTTTAATTTAAAATATGGTATAAAAATAAGCCTGTACCATTACAACACTAAATTGTGTACATAGTATGTCTTATAATACTACATTTTATTGGTTTAATAATAGAAGTTAATGAAATCATATCTGTTCAAAAACTAAACTTTGGGATTGTATTGGAATATTATTATCTATTAAAAAATTGTTATATTATAAGGTGGAGCAAGATTTCATCAGGACCCCTGAAACTCAATCCCATGTGCGCCCCCTCAACATTACACCTACCTATAACAATTCAAACACATCAAGCGAATAACGTAACACAACTCTATCAAATACATGTAAACATAATGGACCTTCAAGCCGCATTACATCTAGTCATTTGTTACAAGAGTTAAATGGTAGATTGTATTCCTGTCTATTTTTGTACATAATGTACATCTTTTTTTCAAATTTTGTTGTCTTATTTTTGCGTTGATGTAGCATTTCCCTGGCTGCGAGGCCCAGGAAGATCTCTCCAGTTGCCTTCATCCACACAACGGCTCTGACGGGGATGTATAGAAAACTGTTGTAGATCAATTGTTTAAGGCACCAGGAGATCAAAATATGTATTTTATATTTTACTTATTTTTTTTAAATTCAGACATGCATTCTTTGTATAATATGTTACACAAACTATACAAAAACTACTTTACCTGAAATCATAAAAATCTGAATACATACGTGATACCATTGGTTTCTCAGACCTGTAACACAAAATGTATAAATTAAATGATAAATTTGTAAACATTCTAAACAAATTAACTATTTGACTCTATAAAACAGAACTGTACAAAATATACAAACATTCGAGGCTCACCTAACTCACACACTCAACTTCCAAATCTCATTCTTACATTAGTAATAATGATAATTGACTATGACCTTATATTCAATACATAATTAAGACATAAGATATTCAGTAAGATATTATATTTCATACACATTATTTGTCATCATGACCGCAAAAACTCCTTCAAAAATCACCTAAAATTCCTCCCATAACCAACTTTCAACTTTTACCACCTAAAGCAACCAAGAGGTCAGTTATGATCTGAGTTGACAATGGCATACATCTCGTAAAATGGATTTCCGCAATAAACAAAAAAATTAAGCGTTAAAATGTCCCATTGGTAAATATGTAGGTAAAAGTCATATATTCAAAAGGTAAATACCCAAGAGTGATTAGACGATGGTTAAGATACCGAAAGGTGCCTCATCACATAAAGTAAAATTATTAAATTTAGTGGTGGAAAAAATTGTTTACAATTAATAACTTCATATATATATATATATATATATATATATATATATATATATATATATATATGTATATAATTTTTTCCTTTAAATCACATACATTTTGGGGTTTATTGACATTCTCCAAAGATTTTAAAATATTCCAAAGGTAAAATCACAAGGATGTCAAGCAACATGACTCTGGTGGCCATTGATGGTCAGTATTATGAGAAATGATGCAATTATGGAACCATTGACAGAGCAATTAAATTGTTTTGCAGGAAGTGGTTACTTGTCAGGACTTTATAAAGTTAAACAGTTTTACAAGTGACAAAATTGTAAAAGAAATATCAAATAATATAACTAATTTGTTGAAGAATCTAGCCTCAAAATTCAATACCATTATGTGTGGGTATAATAGGCAATCATAAAGCTGACACTGTGGTCAAAGCTGCAACACTTCCATATGATAAGATTAATTTTGAACCCTGCAAATCTAAGCAAAAGTAAAACATGCAGTGAAAAGCTTAAAAACAATGGTACAATGAGACCAAACCTGGAAGAGCATTCAATTTTAAGTTACCTTGTAAATCTCTTACTCAAGCCCTTAAAATCTGCGAATTGGATGGATCATGTATCAGTAAGGGATCAAAGTGTTCCTTCTATATATGAACTGCAATAGGAATGAAGTTTTACCTCAAACATTATACATTGTGGTGGACTCTAAAAAACAGGACTTATAAAACTGGTGAAAATATAAAAAGGTTCTATGCAACGAATTTTTATTGTAGTAAATCAATGGCACAATAAATGAAGTGTTCTGAAAAACCAAAGAAGATGACAGTGATTTCACCAAAAACCTTCTATCCAGTTAAGTGCATAATTAACAGGATAAATCTAAATCTGAAACCTAATTACAAAGGAATGAATATCCTTAGTTTGATCTTAAGTAGAATTATAATTATACAGTTTTCAATATACGATAAATCTTGCAGTTTTTGTGTAGTATAACTTCAAGCTTTTTTTAAAATATATATTTAGTCATGACATTTGGCAAGAAACCACTACTTAGTGATATTTTTCAGCAGACGAGTTTCACACTAAATCAGTGGTTTGTTCAATGCTTTTTTACTGACTCACCTGTTCTCAACAATGCACTGATGCGAAACACTTCTGCAGAGAAATAATAGTAAGTAGTGTTTTTAGCCAAGTGATATTGATAAGTATATACAAAAAATGATATACAAGAAGGCATTATGACATTAACTTTTCAAAACAGATTGAGTTTTATGGATTGTTATTCAGTGTCACTACGTGGATAAGTTAGAATTTTCAACTGTTGAGTTACTAATCAAATTGTAGAGAACTATCTGAGAAGTTATATAACTAAAGTAAGAAATAATACATTTAGAAGTGTCTCATAATAATATAAAACAAAAAACTAGCTTTAAGGGCAACTAAAAAAAGCATATTGATTTTCAAGAAAGTCAAAATGGAGAATAGAAATTATGTCCATTTATTATACCTAGGTATTTAGAAATGCATAATATTTAAAAGCAGCAATATTTTAATTGAAAAAAACTAAATATCAAAGCAATATAACAGATTGATGTATGATTCTAAAAGGGGGGTCAGTAAAAACATGGGTAATTGTTTACTTTAGCCATTTCGGATTAAAAACTTTACTAGCCAAAGCAGAAACTCATAAGAAAAAAAAATAACACTTGCGCTGACATTTCAAATAATTACAATTTTGGAACAAATTATTCCACCCACACCCCTTACGGTCAGCTAAAACTTTACAAAATCAATATTTTACCTTGAAATTAGCAAAATACCTCGAAAAGTATTTACGTTATTATTTAAATTTTATTAAATTACCACAGAAGGTTAGTGTTTTATCCCATTTTAGTTGGGACTACGGTTTTAGGAGCGCAGTAGCAACAGTCCACTGTACTACATCTAGGCATACCCTATGAAGTATTTAGTCAGGTTAAGATTTGATTGTAATTTTATACATGTAAATTATCCAGTTAGGATGGATTTTGTTGTAATTTTAAACAACATTACTATATACCTACATTAAAGTATATATACAAAACAAATCTACACAAGTAAGGTATGAGATCGGCAGACAAATTTTACCGGCCAATGCAGAAACTCATAACGAATATTTTAATATAGGTTCATTGTAATGTTATATGTAAAATTACAACCAAATCTATCATGACTGGATACTTTAGAGGTATATTCATGTCAAGACGTAGTATAATGTTCTGTTGCTACTGCGCATCCAAAAACGTAGTTCCAACAAAAATGTGATAACATATTAACCTTCTATGGTAATAAAAAGTGTAAATTCTTTTAGAGGCTAGTTTCAAGGTAAAACATTGATTTTGTAAGGTTTTAGATGACTGAGTAGGTCACCCCTTTAGGTAGGGGTGAAAAACTTTTTATCAAAAATTGTAATTATTTCGGACGAAAGTGTCATTATTATTTTTTTTGTATTCCTTATTTGCATCGGCCAATAAAATTTTCTGGCCGAAATCGATTATGTATGATATTCCGCTATGTAAATGTGTATGGCAATGCTAAGTATGGCAGGAATGAACTAAAAAGAACTACTATTAGTATTTAAAAAAATACTAATATCCATTTTAATAAACACTATATGTTTTAGTGTACAGTATTTTTAGCATTTCAGTAATTAAAGGTACAAATTAAATGACGAAGATACTATAATAATTAATTTACTGCTAATACAAATTAAAAACACCTATAACTGTGTGTAAACATTCAACTTATTTAAATGAGCACCTATATTTAATTTAATTGTAATAATACCATTATGACTACTTACTTAAGGTTATTTATTTCTTTATTCTTTTTCATTTCTGAAATAGAATATCTGTTTCTTCAAACTTCAACTGTAATTAAAGTATTCAAATTATCTATTTTTAGGGCTTGCATATTATTGGAATTTTAATGAAGATGTGAATAATTATGTTTTAAAATAATTAAGATTATGTTACAATACCAAACTTTGGGTCCATTTAAAAACATGACAATTTTGTATCACTGTCATAGTAATCAATTTTAAAAATTATTACATTTAATCTGAAGCACAGATTAAATAGACCGTTTTGAGAGTACAACCATGTCTGTATATAGAATACCATCTTCTGATTAAATGACCGGCAGATGACGAACAACCGAAATTATTAAAGCTAACAATCGAAATTTCGCGCCTCCAAATTCAATCTCACGTACACATACCTATAATTACACATGTAAGGATTTAAACGTAAACATTTACGTGACGCGACACTATCAAATACAAATTTTATCAGACTTATTACAGTTGGATTAAATGAATTGGGGAAAGACAGGTAAATATATTAATGTTTTAAGATAAAAATATAGCTTTACGAATTTTAAGTTTTAATTAAACTAGTAAATTTGAATTTCATTTGTAGAACACAGGAGTTTTTGTGTTTACAAAAACTTTTCAACCTAAAACAAACAGATTTCTGTCTTGGTATTTGTAATTTTGGGTACAATCCCTAAAACCGGATTTACTGTGTAATAGCTGAGAGATCATGAGTTTTGACAATAATTTCTACAATGGTAATAGCGTGAATATCAAGGGAAAACCTTCCCACTTCTCTCCTCCCCAAATTCAATGGCGTATTATTCTAGATGTTGAAATTATTTATTGGTAGGTTTAGGGTTTGTGAAGGGTTACTGAAACCGATAATTAAGAGGTAAATCTCATCATGTTTCGCAAAGCGTTAGGGGTGTTATCAAGGGCGCTGACAATAAACGAAATAAATATAATATAGCTTCTAAGATTTTGTTAAAGCACGATAGAGCTTGCTTTTACATTTCACTTTTTAATGAGATTTACAGTATTAACTATAAGATCTACTTTTGTGCCCTAGTGGCTTTTACGCTTTGTAGTGACTTACGACCTTAGTTTTCGATCAACAATTTGGCTATTTATGCATTTTCTTCTCTACTATCTTATGTTGACAATTACATGTACAGCGTGATATCTCCAGGTGTAACACTTGAACGGCAATTTTGCTGAAAATGGAAAATTCTCCTCTTTTTAAAATTTTTGTGCTTTAAAACTTAATTTGAATTTTCTAAATTCTCACTTGGCGTGCCTCTGCATTATAAAACTAAAGTCACGACGAACAGGACATCTTGTCTTGAAGATTATAGGCACAAAAACAGCGACTGGTGTGATGCTGTTTGTAACTTGTTCGGTCCACGTCAGGCCAAATAATATCTCTCATTGTGTGTTTAACCACTTTAAACTTTTTAATTTATTAATGGGTTCTATAGCACACCCCGTGATGTGTTGTGCTCCCTACACCGGGGTTTGAGGGAAATTATCGACTACACAATTGATTCTACAAAAATCTAAGCTAGAGATATTTCTTACTTAAAATGAAAAGTCGTTTTTTCCTAAAATTGGTGAGGCAACTAAAAAGGATGCTAATAGTTTGCACCAAATAAAACCTTAGAAGAGCATATAGATGAACTAGCTGTGGCCTATATTCTTTTATAAAATTACTATAAAGTATCATATACATATATATATATATATATATATATATATATATATATATATTTATACAATTTAATATAGACTGCAATCTAGTGATACCCACTACTATGAACAATGTTAGTGAAAACGGGTGACTCTTCCAATTAAATATTTTGGAATTCTCAGCTTAGAACAGTGCATTAGAAAAAAAAAAACACTTCTATCAGTATACCAATGGTTTTTCTAATCCATTGAACTCATAAAAAGAGATATCGCTTTAAATTAATCTTTGGTGTTTTAAAGTATCTGTGATGTTTTGCGGTTCAGGGCTTGTTATGATTTTCTAAGTTACATGTTGTGTCTGCTTTGGTTAGGATTGTAGGTTTTTCTATAGTTAAGGGTTTTGGGCTGTTTTCAAATGGATTATGAATTTAAAATAAAGACTGCAAATGAACGAGCAAAGGTTGAAGATTTGTTTGATTATGAGGGCTGTAAAGTTGGTAGAGGAACATATGGACATGTATATAAAGCTAGAAGAAAAGACGGGTATGACAACGTCGTCCCTGATATTTTATTTTTAACAATACAGGTGTATAAATTTATGTATTGTGTTTTATATTCCTAACCTCTGTAGAAATGTATCCATATTTGAAACGATTTTAGTATTATCATAAAAATAATTACTCTCTTAACCTTTCCTCTAAAAGTCAACACTGGTAAAATTACTATTACCCTGTTGGCTCCATGGATCACTGTTCTCCCCTGGCATTTGTTAATAATTCAGTACTTTTGTAGCAGAAAAAATTATAAGAACTTTGTTTAAATAATTTGTTGCTTACAATTTTTGGTAAAAATATAGTCTTAATAATGTTTTGGTAAAAATATAGTCTTAATGACGTCGGTTTAAAAAATTCTTTTTTGTTTTTAAATTACTCGTTTTAATGTGTAGAACATGAATATCATCTTTTTTTTCTCGGAAAATACGGAAAGTTCCTTTTTTCACATTTTAAATGTTAGGCCTATAGCCTACTTAGTATACAACTTGGTATACAAATTAGTGATAATAAGACCTATTATATATATTTTTTTGAAAATTTTTAAAAATGTTTTCAAAAATATTTAAATTCAAAAATTTATTTTTGATTTTTAAAATATTTTTTTTTTCTCACAACCTATATGTGTTATATATCATTAAAAAGGGCATAAAAAGAGCTAAAAAATGACACCTTTCCCATGATTCTTACTTTATTAGGAGAGGAGTTATGACAATTTAAACGTTTTCCCGCAGCGACATTTTGACCGTTTTTTGAAAACTTTACATGGCCGTATTTCGGAAACCGTTTGAGATATTAAGCTGAAAATTGGTATTTTTTTAATTCTTCATGAAGGTAACCTATATTCCAAATTTTATCACAATCTGAGATGGTGATGGAAAAAATCTCTTAAAAGTGTGTTGATTTGACACGGAATGACCCATCAAGTTAGGTTATTTTTGTTTATGTAAATGTGTGTTTGCAGTAAAAAAACTTCAGATTTGTGTATAGCAAAGTCAAATATATGAGGAAAAAAATTTTCTCTGATCGGAGCAGTAGTCGCTGATCTTAATAATTACCAAATGTTAAAATATACCTACAAAGTATCCAGTCAGGATAGATTTGATTATAATTTTATTCTATAATTTTATAATTTTACTATCCACCTATATTAAAGTATACCTACGAAGTATCCAGTCAGGATAGATAAGGTTGTAATTTTAGTAAATATTTAGACTTATTGCGATGCCGAAAATTACAACCAAATCTATTATGACCGGGTACTTCATAGGTGTATTTTAATGTAGGCATATAGTAATGTTGTATAAAACTATAACCAATCTATCCTGACTGGATACTTTGTAGGTATATTTTAATATAGGTAGATAGTAAAGTTGAATAAAATTATATAACCAATTCTTTCTTGACTGGATACTTCATAGTATATTTTAATGTAGGTATATAGTAATGTTGTATACATTTATAACCAAAAGTTAAATAATTAGATTTTAAGTTTAGTATTAAAATAAATTTACTTTGACGTAGTGCAGTGCGCTTTAGGTACTGAGCGCCTGGTTCACGCTATACAATGCTACTACGCACTAACATTAAAAATGTTGAAAAAAATTAACTTTTCGTATTTTCCATAGAAAAAGTTAATATTCCTGTTCTACACGTTAAAATAAGTAATTAAAAAAAAAAAAATTAAAACAATATCAATAAGACTGGTTTACGCTATACATGCCTTTACATACTAACATTTAAAATATGAGAAATATAGCTTTCCGCATTTCCTAGTAAAAATATAGTCTTAATGACATCGGTTAAAAATATATATTTTTTTTAATTACTTGTTCCTATGTAAGAACGTGAAAATCAATTTTTTTTTTGCAGATAATACGGAAAGTTACTTTTTTCATAGTTTAAATGTTAGTTTGTAATGACATGTAGGTCTATAGTGTGAACAGTACGCGTATTACCTTCAGCGTACATGACTGCATCTAGATTTGGTTGTAACTTTATACAACATTACTATATTCTTATATTGCAATATTCCTACAAAGTATCCAGTCAGGATAGATTTGGTTGTAATTTTATACAACACTACTATATGCCTATATTGCAATATACCTACAAAGTATCCAGTCAGGATAAACCTGGTTGTAATTTTATTCAACATTACTGTATACCAATATTAAAATATACCTATGAAGTATCTAGTCGGGATAGATTTGGTTGTAATTTGGTTAAATATTTAGACTTATTGCTAATGCAGAAAATTTCAACCAAATGCATCCTGACTTAATACTTCATAGGTATATTTTAAAATAGGTATATAGTAATGTTGTATAAAATTATAACCAAATCCGTCCTCACTGGATACTTCATAGGTATATTTTAATGTAGGTATATAGGAATGTTTTATAAAATTTTAACCAAAAGTTAAATATTTACATTTTAAATTTTGTATAAAAATAAATTTACTTTGACGTAGTGCAGTGCGCTGTAGCTACTGTGTGGCTGGTTCACCCTATACATGCCATTACAGACTAACATGTACAAAAAAATTGTACACTAAAAAATTGCACAAAATAATTAACTTTCTGTATTTTCTGCGGAAAAAAGTTATCACTTGTATTCTACACATTACGAGTAATTAAAAAAATAATTTTTCAAAAATGTCAATAAGACCCGTTTATGCTTTATATGGCATTACAGACTAACATTTAAAATATGAAAAAAGTAACTTTATGTATTTTCCATGGAAAAAAAGATGATATTCGTGTTCTATACATTAAAACGAGCAATACAAAAACACATTGAAAAAAACAACGTCATTAAGACTATATTTTTACCCTTTTTATTGCACCAGTATCAGTATATAAAATTATTTACAAAAAATCATAATTTAAATAAATAACACAATTTGCTCTTGATGAAAATATTTGAAGGTGGGCCTAAATGTAGGAAGAATGATTTGTTGTTCAGGAGCAGAAAAAAAAATTCTTAGATTTCCTTCTAACACTGATAAGTGTGGTATGTTTATATTAATATTTTAAATCTGGATCTTCTCCAATATCACTAATGGAAATAGGATAAGCATTTAAAATGTATATCTTGTACTTTATAAGGGTCTTGCGTTCCATACATCATTATCACAATTTTCAATCTCATTTAGCTGATGTATTAACTATCTCAATCACTCATTGATATAATTGTATAAATTAACATTTATATACAACAAATAATATAATTTTAATGTTTTGTTTTAAAAACACTAAACAAACTAGGATGGTCATACAGAACACAATTTGTTGATGGTAACTTACAAAACTTTATGAAATCAAAGTTTTTTTAAGAAATAGAACACTACACTACAATAGAGATATAAAGTATCTAGCTATTGTAGTTTTTGTCATTAAAAAAAATCATTATTGCACAGTTGAAGCTTAAAAAATAAAGTTTATACAAAAATGGAGGCAGTTTTACTTTTCAACATATTGGTTTAACTCATCTAGCTTTATTGTTTTTACTTTTATAACCAAATCTATTTTAATAAGATATTTTGTAGCTGTTAATTTATTTTGCACTTCATTTTCTACTTTTATTAATTTTGTCTGTGATTTTGAAGCGACTCAAGATTCAATTTTGTTGCTAATAATAATAATAATAATTATTGTATTAATGCTGCAGATAGTTTCCAAAATAATATGGCAGCAAACAAAGCTATAAATGGTATAACTTGAGATACAAATAAATTTGAGCTAAATTACAACAAAAAATGAAGATAAACTATATTTTATAAGTGCTATATTTTCTGTATATCTGATGAAATACTTTTTGTAGTAATACTTGAAAAAATAGTGTTCAACTTGATTTCTTTTCTTTACATATATGTTACTTAACAATATATTCTTTTAACCGGCAGATGTCGCGTCACGGGTTTTTCCTCCGGGCCTTCACCATTTTCTTAATATCTCGAACTGCCGATTTTTGTAAGCTTCCACCCCCTCAGTACCTTCAAATAGACTCGTCCGTTGTCTAATGCTATGTTTGTCTTAGTGCAGCAGCCTAAAGAAAAGCCAGTGTGGAAACTACCGTGCGTGGCCCCTTGCATGTGCTAAAGTGTAACAATTAAATTTCGCTTTTGTGATATTGATCGTTTAGTGTGTTGATTGTTATATTTATTGTGTTACTACAAATTATGAATCGAGCAGAGAAAGAAAGACTTGCTAGCCTGTTAGATAGCATGTAAAGAGAAGAAAGGTGTGAGGAAGAAAGGATTGAAAATCCTGGTAGTGTTAGAAGACAACTGTTTCGTGACGTGCCTACTGTTGAACCGATTGAAGAACCGGATTCAGATGATGAACAACAAGATCATGTTGAAGTTCAAGAAGAAGACACAGAATCAGAACAGTCAGGAGACGAAGAAGAATTATTACATCATGTTGGGCCCGTGTACACAGGTAAAGACAAAGCTACTAATTGGAACGTACATTGTCCTCCTCCAAATAGACGTATAGCTGTTTATAATTTAGTTAGGAATTTATCGTGTGTAAAACCACATTTGAAATTGTAATTCACCTCTTGCTACCTGGAAGCTATTTATCACCAAAGATTTTGTCTTTAAATGATATCTTTAAATACACCAACCAACTCATAGATAGAAGCTGCTTGATGTAATCATCTTGAACTATGTAGAGGGTTAGCCTTGTAAAAGAAACAAATGTTTTGAAACACGTCAGCAATTACGTATTCATTTAGTCAAGTACTTTTTAAATATAGTATAGATAGAATCCGTCCAAGATTTTTCCGTGCACGGGATGCTTCACCTATGACATATATTGAACTGGAAGGCATTATAGTTATTTTGTACATGGTAGGATTACTTCATGCGTCACATTTAAATCTTTATGATTTGTGGAGTACGGAAGGAACAGTTGTGCCATTTTTTAGAAACTGCATGAATCTTCGATGATTAAAATTCCTGATCAGCGCTTTAAGGTTCGATGATGCTCAAACGAGGGGCCAGAGATTACAGGCAGACTAATTAGCACCTGTTCGTGATATTTTTGATGAAACTGTTGTCAAATGTACTGCAAACTTTACTGTAAGTGAATACCTTACAATAGATGAAATGCTAGAATCGTTTAGAGGAAGATCCAGGTTTAGGCAGTATATAAAAAATAAACATGCAAAATATGGTATCAAAATCTTAGCAATGACCTGTGAAAAAAATCTTTTATACCCTCAACATGGAGGTATATGTTGGTAAACAGCCAGCAGGCCCGTATCTAGTAAACAATTCTGGTATTGATGTTGTTGACAGACTTGTTCAACCTATCAGTGGTACGTCAAGGAATATTACAACCGATAATTGGAATACTTCAGTACCACTTGCGCATAAATTGACTCTTGTAGGCACTTAGCGGAAAAAAAACTACACATTCCAAGGGAATCCATCAGTACAAAAAATCGACCTATAACCTCAAGCATTTCTGGGTTTAGAGGGAATCAAACATTACTGTCCTACTGCAAAAAAAAAAAAAATAATAATAAATAAATAAATAAAAATAAAGTAGTAATTCTCATCTGAACCATTTATATAATAATGATGAAATTGATCCTGAATCTGGAGATAAAAATAAACCTTACATCCTAACATTTTACAATTCAACTAAAGGGGGAGTATACGTTGTTTATGAGTACAAGGCCGGATATTCAGCTGCACGATGCAGCAATCATTGGCCCCTGACAGTGTTATAAATTGAATGTTTAATCATATGCCTCCAGAATTAATTTTAAAATATTTTTCAGGACAGATACAAATAAAGATTATGCATTAAAACAGATAGAAGGAACAGGTCTCTCCATGTCAGCTTGTCGTGAAATAGCAGTAAGTTTTGCAAATATATTTAATACATTAAAAAATATTTTTGTAAGTCTTAAGATAATATATAAATTCTTAATTGTTATATGTATGATGAATAATTATTATCTGGAGTACATCCGTTCATTCTGCAGTGCATAAAATCGCAGTTCCGATGTTTCGCTAGAATCTCATCTAGCATTGACAAGGTGAACCCAACAACAGTCGAAGAGCGAGTGAAGAGCGCAGATAACTCTGCTCCTATATATAGAGGAATGAAGCCACGCCCATTGACATCAATCCACCCATTGATGTCAATCCATACTTTGACATCAATCCACACACACCTGAGCCAAACAATTACTCACATTCCTTTCTTTTTGTTCACCATTCTGCCAATAAAATCTATCGATGACACATTTCCACACTGCGGGCAAATTCAAAGTATCATTGTGTTTGTTAAGACTCCCTTGTTTCTCTATTTCAACAGCTTCACGAGTAATTCTAGTCCTGTAGTTTTCCACTTGAGCAATCTGTCGGCAAGACGGGAAATCAATGGTATGCCCTATATCGCACTGGTGCTTATACAGAGCGGACATTTTGTGCTTGTTTTTAAGGTCAAGTTTGTGCTCCTCAAGCCTAGCTGAGATATGTCATATATATATATATATATATATATATATATATATATATATATATATATATGAAGTTATTATTATTACTTGTAAATAATTTTTTCTACCACTAAGTGCAATTATTTTACCTTATGTGATGAGGCACCTTTAGGTTACTTAACCATTGTCGAATCACTGAATTAATTTTCTCAATTTTTCTGGTGTGGATGTTCGGTCCGTGATGTTGGTATTTGTTGATGTCATACATGTTTCTTCTTGAGCTGCATGTATAATGTTTTTGAATAGTACGTCGTCTGCATATGTTGTCTGTAGGTTCATTAAATTGTTGTGTATGTTTTTATAAATGTGGTATTTTTGTAGTGAGTTTAGTTCTATTGGGTTATTATTTATTTCAAGTATGGTTAGGTTATTTTCGTAATTTGTTATTTCATGTTTATGTGATATTAGGTGTGCTGCAACATTTGATGCTTTTGTATTTTTATTTTTGAATGCTCTGTAATGTTCTTCAAATCTTATTTTAAATGATCTGGTGGTTTTTCCTATGTAAAATGCGTTGCAGTCGTTACATGTAATTTTGTAAATTCCTGATAGGTTATGTTTTCTGTATTTATTTTGTGGTTTGTGTTATTAAGATATTTTATATTTTGTTGTTTGGTTTGTATGTTGGATTGTAGTATTCTTTGTTGTATATATTTGTTATGTTTTCTATTTTGTTATTGGTGTATTTATATTTTAGGTAGATTTTTTTATTTTTGTGTTCAGGTCGTAGTGTTGTGTTGAGGTTAAGTTTTTTGTAAATTTATTGGATGTTTTTTTTATAAGGTGTTTGTTGTATCCATTTTTGATTGTTATGGCTGATTCTTCATTAATTTTTGTTTGTTATCTTGTGTGTATTTTATTGCTTTTTTTTATCATGTTACTGTAAGTGTTGATTTTGTGTGTCCAGGGGTGGTTAGATTTGTAGTGTATTGTGGTGTTGTTGGAAGTTGGTTTTATGTGTACTGTAGTTTCTATTTTATTATTGTTTATATTTAATGTAATGTCAAGATAGTTAATTGCTCTGTTTGTTTCTGTTTCGAAGGTGAATTGTATGTTTTCGTTGTATGTATTTAATTTGTTTAGTATTATGATGTGTTCGTTGTGAATAGTAGGTTGGTATATTACAAGTATATCATCTACATATCTTGTCCAAAGCAAAATATTATGTGTGTTTATTATAGGTTTTTTTATTATTTGTTCGTAGTGTTGTAGATATATTCCTGACATGACTGATGATATGGGTGATCCCATGGGGTGTCTAGTTGTTTGTTTATAGTATTTATTGTTAAATTAGAAGTAATTTTGGTTACATATGTGTTTGATTAGTGTAATAATACTATTTATTGCGTTTTCTTTTTCGTTATTGTTTATTAGTTGGTTTTTTATTATGTCTATAGTTTCTTCTATTGGTATCCTAGGGTATATGTTGGTTGTCATAACTAATTATTTTTTTGTGTTGCTGTTTGTTTCTATGTTTTTTATTTTATTAATTAAATCATATCTATTTTTTAAATTTTATGTGTTATTGATATGTATTTTAAATCTTACTATTTTGTCTAGTATTTTTGCGATTATGTAAGATGGTGCTGTTTTGAAATTTATTAGTGGTCTAAATGGTGTGTTGGGTTTGTGGATCTTAGGTGTGCCTGTTAATATTGGTACACATGGTTTGAATGGGTAAAGTCTGTGTGGTATTTTAATTTATTGTTTTAGTTTAGGGTTTTTCTGTTTGTGACTATTAGGTTTTTTATTTTATTAAGGCATTTGTTAGTTGGGTCTGGGATTTGTTCGTATTTATTTTTTTGTGTGGTTTGTCATTGAATTGATGTATTTGGTATTTTCTATTATTACTGGTGTGATTGGTTTTTCTGATTTTAATATTACTTAGTAGTTGTTTTCTAGTTTTTCTATGAGTTTCATAATTTCTTTTTATTTATATATTGTTTTATTTTTTTGAGGTTTTATTAGGTTAATCTCATTATTAATGTTGTTTCTTATGTGTTCAGTGTTTTGGTGAGTAATTTTATGGATGTTAGATTCAGTGTCAACTCTTAGGGTTTTTATGATTTGGTTTTTGTTAAAATTGGGTAGGTTATATTTGAAAGCATTTGTTATTATTTTTTCTTTTTCAGTCAATTGTTTTTTAGTTAGGTTTATGAATTGTTTGTTGTTAGAGGTGTGGTTTGGGTGTTGGTTTCTTTTTAGGCTAGTTTTTAGGTTATGTTGTTTTTTTAGATTTTCGATTTTTTTTGTTATGTCTATTTATTGTTTTTATTTTGTGTTTTAATATGATTTGTTGTATCTTTTCGTGTATTATAGGTGTGATATTATCAAAGGTTTTCATAATTTCTAAATGGGTTGTGTACTGTTGTAGGTTAATTTGGCATTTTTTATGGTAAGCAGATTTAATGTTTTCTTTAATTACGTGTAATTCGGCTATTTTTGTTGCTTTGTTAATGACTGTATTTTGTTTGTATTTCTTATGTGTAGTTTAGCGTATTTTCGTGGTTTGGAAAAAAAATGGCGTGGGCTACATATGTAGCCCGCGTGAGTATCAATGTAAAAAAATGTGCGAGTAAAGCAGAGTTAAAACTAGTTTTCAAGAAAAGTAGTCACATGTCTACTATGACTTCAGAAAAACTTTTTAATGCTTTTTTTGTCAAGATATTTGAGTTCCCAGTTTGGCTTCAATTGTGTCAGGAACTTTCGTGAGAGTGTATTTAACAATTTCTTAGTGTCTTGGAAAAATTCTCGGATATAGAGGAAATAGTTCTAATTTCCTTGGTCTAGTATCATGTTTAACTTAATGTTTTAACACTTAGTATTTTAAAAACATTTTTATAATTAGGCTCTATAAACTATTCACATATATAAAATAAATAATATTACATAATCACACAAAACTACATATATAAAATAAATTACATTGGGTCAGCACATATAGCTTACAATCATAACTTATATACAAAAAGGTTACTTTAAAAAAATTGTTAAAGATATTATAAAAACAATAATAAAAGTATAAGAATTCCCTAAATTAAAAATGATGAAACAATTATTAAAATATACATTTTGTTTAAAGCGTTCAAATAGTGGTAGCAGTTTTTAACACTTATTAAGTCTTAATCAGAAACCGAAATACTGAACTAAAACAATGACACTAAATGACCGGAATATAACAATAAAATGCTTAACATTGATAAAACTGTAAATTTATAACAAAACAACACTGAGTTTGGAAAAAAACAGATGAATCATGGACAGAACACAACTCTTTATTGACTGTATCATCTCAAAATTTCATTTATACCAGGTTTCCCAAGCATCAAGAGTGTTGTACTTCATTACATGTATTAACAATTTTAGGATAGTCATAAGTAAAGAAATACCCAGGCATTGTTTGACCATCACCATGGTATCAGGTCTGTTGTTTTTAAATTGAGCAAAATGCGCCTTGCTTCAACACTCCTACGAGTTTGAACAATACATACTGTATTATACATGTCACATTTTATACTATACACCCCATTTTGGCAATATCTGTGAAGTCCATATGAGATTCAAAAGTTGTACCCAAACCTCCATTTCAATACTGCCAACAATTGAAATCTTCTATATTTCATAAGACATTTATCAACATCGCTTTATAGCGGAGGGCTGTTATCCAGCTTTTTTCTGCTGGCTAAGGTTGTTCTAGTCCTTCTTTTTTTCTTAAATTTAGCTTTATGGTTCTCTGTATTATTTCATTCCTGGGGTAAATAATATCTAATATTACTATATAACAATTTATAGAATCTAGTAACAAAGTATCTTGTGATAATAAAAGTAGTTACAAATGATAAAATTATACAGAAATAAATTACTTTGTTGTTCGATTATTTTGTAATAATTTTTTAACTTAATATTTGGTATTACGCAATTCATGTGTAGTTTAATCTGTAATTGAATAAATAAGCAAAAAAAATAAACTTCTGAAATAAAAACAGTTTTATAACTAACAAATGAAACAACTACTATCTAAATATATAAAACTGAATATGGTTATCTGTCCTTTATGCATTACTACACCATTAATCTGCTTGACATTTCTAAAAATTAAGGAATAGAAGATAATGTTGAATATCCAATAAGTAAAATCCGAATTGGTAATAAAAAACAAACAATAAGCTTAGTAGTTAAATAATAATTTCATATTTTTTTGTTTATTTTGTTCTTGTGAAATGTTGATAGTATTTAATACATAACGTTAATTATATTAACCATTTTTTTAATATGTAAATAAAATTGATGAATAGCCTTTAAAAAAGATGCAATTTCAATAATATTTAAATATTTTAAAATCAGTTATTCTGATTTCAGTTGCTACGGGAGCTAAAACACCCTAATGTCATAAACCTAATACGTGTGTTTTTGTCACACAATGACAGAAAAGTGTTTTTACTTTTTGATTATGCTGAACACGATTTATGGGTAGGTATTGATAAAATTAAGTTTTATGAAGTATATGTTGGCAGTAATTTTAAAATGATAATTTAAAAACTACTATAGTTATAAATTTGAAATATAAATATAGAAATAACAGATCTACTATAGGATTGAGATATTAATTTCTGTAATTAATTACATTTATGAAAATGTTACTATTAGTTTGGATATAAGAGTAAGGATGAAAGGTACTTACCTCACTTCAGTGTTAGGGGTTTCTGAAACTTAAATGATCTGGTTAAATTTGTCTAAATAAAATAAGCAAAATAGTGTTACATTTTTCTTATTATATAATCTCAAATGCTATAAATGTAAATTATTATTCTATTTAAAATAAAGCTGTTAAAGGGTTTTGCTCTTTTATTTTCAATTTCTGTAGTAACCTGTATAAAAAACAATACAGATTATAAGACCATCATGAAATTTTGTATAAGCTTGTTATTAAAAACTGTTGACATTGAGTAAAAAAATCTCTGTGTAATGTTTAAGTTGTCAAGTAATGAAAAGCTTTAAAAAAGTACAAAAAAAATCCAATTAGTGAAAACCTCGAAAAATATAAAATCTTCTGTGTGAAATAGAATATTCTGTGGATGGAGAATATTTAGGCAGAGTAGACAAGAATCATGGTCGCAGTACATTAGCACAATTTCAAGAACTACAGCTCCATCTACAGTGTGGAAGAAATTATGATCCGTCTGCTACACTTCCATTCCTATGCCAATAATTTCATTGAGGAATCTGGATGGAATTTTGACCATGGACATTGAGAAAATTGCTAATGTTCTGGCGTCATTGTTCACAAAATATTCATCATATTCTGCATACAAAGACGGTTTGCAGGTGTACAAGCATAAACAGGAAGCCTTACCCTTGGCCGTTGAATTGTCTGGAGATTCTAGTTTAAATTTAATTTCCTCTATTGACGAACTAGAGTCAGCTCTCTTATCAACAAAGGCTTCAGCTCCAGGTTCGGATAATATTGTATACTCCATGATTGAAAATCTACCATCATCAGCAAACTAGTTCTTTGAATATACAGTCGAACCTCTGTATAACGAAGTCGATTATCCAAAGAAAAAATTTGTTGTAGAGAGGTATTCGTTATTAAAAGAGATTGTGTTGTCAAGAATACTCCCACCCCATTTTACTGATCTTACCGCATTACGCATACCGCACTACGTGCGGTAATAAAAGGGATACAGTGTAATATCGCGAGTGTAGTTAGTGTAATAGGCCAATGTTAATATAGGATAATGTTTTATAATGTCTCAATTGATTTGAAATTCAAGTTGTTAAAAATGTTTTATTAATGTTTTCAGAATGTTTTTTATTGTAATTCAATATAGAATTAGATATCTATATTCATTTTTTTTCATAGGGTATAATCTGTATAGGCTATTATGATAGGTTATCTAATGCTTATGAAAACTTACTGGTAAATAAGTATACTTACCAATTCATTTTCAGGAAACATGACTTGAACGTAGTGGAATTTAATCGAAGCAAACTCAGTAGGCCGTAATTTAGTAACTGTATTATTTATTAGCCATATTACATTTTTTAAATGCTTATACTGATTTTATTTGAATATACACAATCTATCAGTATTTTATTTTCATATACACAATTCAATTTCAAACAACAGAAACTGTTTTATACACTACTCAGACCGTATCTGGAGAAAAAATACTGTATTAAATTAAACATAAAATACAATGTACAGTAATACAGTACTGTAATTAACTTTGTATAGGTACTTTTTAAATCGTTTCTAGTTTTCAAAGTTTTACTTGAAAAAGTTAGTAATTTTTTGTTGCACTTTGCGTTTCAATAAAACATTATGTTCAATGAATGTTTCACATTTATTCAGACAATCAAAAATGTTGTCTGGTACACCATCTTTCAGTTTAAATCCTCGCCTGATGATTTTGAAAGCTTGTAAAACTTCATGATCTGTAGGGTTCTTCTCTTCAGATTCATCACAATCATCGTCATAGTCGTCGTCATCATCTTTCAAAAGTTCATTTGAGTTTGTCATCTGGACGCTTTGGAAACAATGTGTATGATTTAACAATTTCATTGTTCTCTACGGTAATCAAAATCTTAAAAAAATTCTTTTTCTATAGTGTAGCTTTAAATTTTTGATTACTCCCTGATCGAGTGGTTGAAGTATCGATGTAACATTTGGTGGAAAGAAAAACACATTGACAGTCTTCAGTTTGGAATTGATGTCATGCGGATGTGCAGGGCAGTTGTCGATGAAAAGGGCAATTTTCCTTTTCTCTTTGGAGATCTGCTTGTCCAGCTTCAATATCCATTCAATGAAAATTTCGCTTGTCATCCACGCCTTTTTATTAAACGCGTAATCAACTTCTAAGGACTTGACAGATCGGAAACATCGCGGAGATTTGCTTTTGCCAATCACATGCAATTTGAGTTTTTCTGTCCCTAACATGTTAGTTGCCACTAATACAGTGATCTTTTCTTTGCTTTCTTTTCCTCCAAAACAAGGGTCGGTTTTAAAAGTTAGTGTCTTGTTGGGCAAACATTTAAAAAACAGACCAGTCTCATCAGCATTGAAAATGTCTTTCAGTTCATAATCATTTAAAACTTTTTCCAACACATTTCCTTTCCAAAATTCACAAGTGGAGATATTAACACTAGCACTTTTTCCTGAAATGACTTTTGAACAATGTTATAGCGTTTTTTTGAATTTTTCTATCCAACTGTTACATGCATTAAAGCCACTGTATCCTAATGATACTGCATATTCCAAAGTCTTTTCTTTAATAAGATTTCCTGACAATGGAAGATTTTTCTCATGCATTTAATCATCACGTTATCGATATTGTCGAATGTACAAAGTTTCATTTTCTTTCTTTGCAAATCATAAGAAATACTTTGTTTTAGAATTTGATCCCGGTTTTTTAGAATAGTGGATAGTGAACTCTGAGGTATACCGAATTTTTTCACAACATCCAACTTTTTTACACCTTTATCAACCTCTGGTAAAACACTCACTTTTTCTGCTACACCTAAACACTTTCTTTTTGACATTTTTTCACAGCACGACAAATTCACAGCACGAATAAAACTGAGTAACTGAACTAGAAACATTGAAATTAGTGATAAAATAAAATGTTAGGAGGATGGGAATGTACTATAGGCCTGTACAGTAGGCCTATCTATAAATGCTGAGTTCTTAGAATTCCTAACCGATGAGTCACTGCATTCTTAACTGAACCGAACTATAACATGCAGTCTATTGCCGACATGTGTTTCACCTACCATTCTTGGTTTTGTTGACTTTCCTGCTGAAAATAAACAGTTTCCTGGAAATGACATTGTGAGCTGCCGATACAACACTTCATTTCTTTGGTTGAAGTGAAGAAAAAACTTCGTTATTGAAAGGTCCGAAATTCGTTACATAGAGGTAAATAAGCAGTATAACTTCTAAAATGTCATGGGACAAGGTTAAAATTCGTTATATAGAGGATTTTGTTATCTGGAGGTTCGTTATATAGAGGTTCGACTGTATATATAACCGTATATTCGAGGAGCAGAGTTTTTCCAATGCATGGTTAGAAGCGACAATAATTCCTGTTTTAAAACAAGGGAAGGACCAAACTAATCCCAGTAGTTATAGACCAATATCTCTAACTAGCTGTTTATACTGGGGAAGATGGTAAACTGACATCTTGTCTGGTACCTAGAAACTAACGAACTTCTATCTAACGATCAATGTGGTTCCAGGCAAGGACGGTCATTATTTTAACAATTGGTTTTGTTGGAGTCAGCCTTACAGAATGCCTTTCTCTTGCGACAATCACTTGTTGCTGTTTTCTTAGACCTTGAGAAGGTATATGATATGGCATGGAGAAGAGGAATTTTAAATGTTTTAAAATCATGGGGTATACAAGGTAACATTCTTACATTTATACAGAATTATTTAAATAACAGGGCTTTCTACGTATGTCTAGGAGGCACATATTCTAATCAGCATGAACCAGAGAATGGTGTACCACAGGGTGGCATTCTGAGTGTTGACACTTTGCCGTTGTCATTAACAGTGTCACTTCAAACATACAGTCAGCAATCCACTGTCCTCTGTTTGTAGACTATTTTTGTGTTTACGAGAGAAACACTGCTGCTAGAAGTATAGAAAATCGTGTTAATTTTGTATAATTTTTTATAGAAAAATTTTGTTAATTTTTTTCCTACACCTAAAAATACAAATATGTCTATTGAGATTCAAACAAAATTGGAGAATAAATCGTAACCTACAATTTTTTTTTAAATATTCACATATCCCTTATCTTGGATACACAACATGTATAAAATAACTATCTTTTACTAATTCTTATTTCTAACAATGTTTATAACTGTTCACCCTCCTATCCCTTTCATTCATAGTAATCCTATTTGTCACTTTGTTTCACTTAGTTTGTTACATTTTCACTTACTATTATATTTTTCTTGCCTTTTGTCACATTCTTTTTAATTTTTACGTTATTTCGCTTTATATTAATTTTAATGTTATATCATATTATAACAGTATACCACACATTAATTGTTATTTTAATAATAATGTATTTGTATTTATAATATTTCTGTATTTGCGACCTTTGCACATTAGCTTCAGTTAGATTTGTTTTTTTTTTGTAACAGTACAGTTGTTGGAACTTTCAATATTGTTTATTACAATTATATTAAAATAAGTGTTCTTAGCTGCAACACACAGGATGATTCCTATTTCCTTGCCAGGATCCTTGTTTTTCAACACGATATATAATACATTATAGTGTGCCATATTTGGTTTGCCTATACCAATTAAGTTGGTAACAAATTAACATACTACATACTCATGTAAAATACTGAGTTCTGAAGCCCTATTGAATAAGGGTGTGCATATATAATATTTTCAGTTGTGAATATAAGAGGAGTTTGATTTTTAGACATTTATTTCTTGTAAACAGGTTATCTTAAATACAGGCCAATACTGTACATTTATTGTTTAAACTTAATATTGAATATAAAAATAATTGTCACCATACTTGAATGGCAAATTTTCATTTCTTTAGTATGTTAACCATCATGATGGCCTAACGGGGTGGACATAGCAAGGTTCATATTAGCTTCTGATGACATGATAAAGCTAGCATTTTGTGACAACCATTATATCATTCTTTTGCTTTTAGAGGCATTGAACTGAACTCTGAACTCCGTGGTTTAGAGACACTAAATACAATTACATTAGCATGTAATTGTTATTAACATCCTAAATTGATAAATCAAGTTCTATACCTAAATGTAATATTGAGGTAATTTCTTTTTATTCTTTAAATAGGTGAAATATTAAATAGGTGCATTATTTTCCTAATCTTTTTGGCCAGCGTTTTTTTAAAAGGATTTAAAACTTAAACATCCTATGTAAATGTTATCTTTAGCCCACACACAATATATAAAAATGTACATTTTAGTTAATCCCTCTGGGATTATTCAAGTTTTTAATAAATTATTTCATTATTGCTAAAAAAACATATTTTATTGATGTTGAAAGAATATTGTTTTTTTAAATACATTATTAATAAAAAAAGTCAGATGATTCCTTTAAATAAACTTTTCATGACTGAATAAAAATTTACTTTCTCCATTTATGATGCATGTATTGTTATAAATATATTGAATTATTACCAAAAATAAAACACCATAATATAGTATAATACGGCAGTTGGCAATAAAGGTGAAATGGGAGAATTATGCATAGCAGTTAATATGTTAGATGTAAAAAAAAGTTCAAGGTGTTATGTACATTAAATTTATCTAACCACTGTACAGTAGAACCGTTTTTTTTGTTCTTGGCTGGTCTTTCTTCATTTAATCTGATTGTATTCTTGTTCCAACTTCAAGGGGCTCACTATCCGTCAAGCCAACAGTGGTTTTGACAGACAGATTCGTATTGCAGTGAAGGAGGTTAGACTAACACTGGGTTGTGCTTCCTCAATTCCTCAAAATGACAAATAGGCAACTGTGCATCAGCCAGCTAATTCTCTTGTTATGTGTCTAGAGAGGCATACTTAAAACAGTACCGTTATAGATTGTTTGCTTAGTGATCTTTCATATCATTCTGTCACTGTACAAACATTCATTGTCATATGCTTTGGCCGGAAGTTATGGTTGAAAATGACCAGATGAAGGTAAGAAAAACGACATACAGAAAATCGTTAAAGAACTCCAAATTATATAACCAAAGTGAAGTTGAGCAGTTGATTGCTGGATGTGACAAAGACTGTGAAACCAATGATCTCAGTGATAACCAAATTATTGCACTCAATGATAACCAAATTATTGCAGCTGATTTAGAAAATAAAGGAGAAGAACCTTTGAACAAGGAATTGGACAGTGATTATGATAAAACTCCTACCCGGATTTCACACAACACCAAGAATGTTTTTTATATTGGATTCCTTTTGATTGTAGGATACCTAGAACGCTTTTGATACAGTACACTGAACAGATATTAATGTCAAGATCTATGAACATTTTGTGGATCATGAAATGGAGGAACATTGCAGCTAGTCTATAATTGCATCTGCTAAACAAAAAAATCATAACTGATTTTTTTCTGAGTAATTTTACTGAACTATATGTGCAGTAACATGCGCATGTACAGTAAATAAGACAGTATGTATTTGTTGTTTTCACTGCTTGTTCAGTTGGTTGTGATGTTTTTACTGTACAGAATAATATGTTTTTATGTTGATAGATTATTTACGTTACTATTTTTCTGTATATTCTAATGATCTGGTCGTTTTTCTATCCTATCCATATCCAGTCTTAAAGTTGATAGATTAGGAAGATTTTCCTGTATGATTATTATTAAGCTTGTTTTTCACATTGCATAGTAAATATATATCAAAATATATTATATTAAATAATTTTAATCTGTTTTTTTTTTCACAGCATATTATAAAATTTCATCGAGCTGCCAAAGCAAACAAAAAACCTGTAATGGTACCTAAAGGGATGGTCAAATCACTCTTGTATCAGATTCTAGATGGCATTCATTATCTTCATACCAACTGGGTATTACACAGAGATCTGGTAAGTTTTCAACCAAAGGTACACAACTTCCTTCATTCTTTCTTTTTAAACTCTCTTTCCCTCTTATTTGTCCATTCAAATCCACCTCTAGTTTGAAAAACTATGAATTTTTGGTGGGTAGTATGTTAAGTATAGTCTTAGTAATTCAATGCCAATGTAAGATACAAAAAACTCTTGTGCGCAACACTGCTTCACCATCCGAGAGTGTGTATATATATATATATATATATATATATATTGTAACATTTATAGAATGGGCTATATAATATTATTTAAGAATTGGAAGAATATATTTGAAATAACTCACTCAAAATTTAGAAAGAAATTCATTAAGATATTGGTTAGGTTAAATGAAACTTAAATTTAGGTAAAAGCATAGAATTGTAAACAAGGTTTTTGAACTGGAAATGTATTAGGAAATTTGTTATATCAAATAACCTAACACATAAATTAAAATAAGATAATCTAATAATAGTTATGTGTAAACAAATTTGTAAACTGTAGTAACATAGGGCCTAAGTAATTACTTGAAGGAGAAAGTGAACACGTTTGTAAACAAAAGAAAATTGAAAGGTTATGTTCTTTGAATCCACTCAAAACACACACAATTCGGAAATATCACAAAAGTAAAACACAAAGACACTTCACACACTAATAATATTAATAAAATAAACACTGGAAGGTTTGTTGAGGATAGGAAATTGAAACAGTAAGTTTCAACCAAAGTTTAACGAAATAAAAACTGGTGAAAACAAACTTGTTGGTATGTCAGCTGTAACACAGATGTGAAAGCAAGAAAGTAGGTCAATCGATTCTAGCAAGAAGTGTGACAATCGATTCTAGTGAAGAAAAAGAAAACAAACTAGATTACAGGCAACATGTGTTTTTTGGAGAAGAAGGCGGCCATATTTTTTTCGTTAACGGTGCTAAAAGTAAAAAGGACGCGTTAGTTGAGTGGGAGGTAGCGTGGGTGACGCTCTAATATCGGATCAGCCAGGACCAGTCAAAATTCTATTTATTTGGAAAGAGTTCGTCTAAATTATACCGTTTATTAAGAAGATTGGCCAAACTAAATTAAGGAGAAGTGAATTACAAAATGTAATACTGTGTTAATATATAAAGTGAAGTAAATAAAACAAATTTAAGTGTGTAAAAAGTCAAATTTGGAGAGAATGGAATCTTACGTAAGCTAACTGAAATTTCGATATTTATTAAGTTGAGTAATAGCGCTATAAAATAACTTTAGTGGACTTTTAAGATAATAGAGAAGTTTAATTTTGTACACTAGAATATCTTGTAGTTAATTAATAGTAAGTAATAAGAAATAATCCAGTTCAAATAGTTTCGCTTTTTTTTGCATATTCCAAATTTAAGTTTCCATCAGGAAAATATTTATTAAAACTATGTTCTAAATTTAATATTGTGTTTTCAAAATTTATTTAAATTTAACAAAAGAGTTAATATAGCCCATGCTCTAAACCCCGAGATATCAAGAGATCTTAAACTAGCCAAGGGTATTAAAATGTTGTAACTAAAAAATTAAAAGAAAATAAGAGTTAGTATATTTTGTTAAAAGTTGTTAAGTTTATTTTTGTTCTGTTTATTGTGTTAATTGTTTACTTGTTGAATTAATAAATAATTGTAATAAAGAATTTAAATTACAAATGCCTGAGTTGTGTTGTGTGTTATAAAAATAACTTTACATTTGGCGCAACAACGTGGGGCTCGATAAAATTTATTTAGAGAGATTTTGAATCAACATTAATTTAGAACTTTTTATATGAAAAACATTTGAACTGGAAATAGATTTAGAAAAATTTTGTAAAATTAAACACTGAGTTGAATAGTCAAGGCTAGGTTGTTTTGTAAAATAAGTTTACTAATAGCTTAAATATGTCTGATGAGAGGGAATTATACAATTTGCGGAGAGAAAAAGCTAAAAAAACAGAAAAAGGGGAACAATTAGAAAAGAGTAGGCGGAAAAGGGCGATAGAAACAGAAGGGGCTGCTCAGGGGAGATTTGTTAGTTTTCAGGAGGGGATCGAAAACAGGGAGGAAAATATTATAGGCGAGCTGGTAGTTGTAGGGGACCAGGAAAAAGGGACAAGCCTAGAAATACAAGAGACAGAAACGGAAGGCACAGATATGCCTATAGAAGAGAGTGAGGTGGAAACACAAGTAGATGAAGCTAGGGGACTACTACCTATGCAAACCCAACAACAAAAACGGGGAAATAATGAGAATGAAGAATTGAGGGAAATGATGAGATCTCTCATGGAAATGAGTCTAAAAGGGAGAGAGGAAATGAAGGAGGATATGAGAGAATTAAAAAAGGAATTAAAAGAGAATATAAACGAAATAAACAAAAAATTAGAGGAAAATAGAGACAAAATGAGAGAGATGAAGGAAGATTTCAAATTCATAACACAGGAAATAAGGGAGGAAAGTAAGAAAATGATAGAGGATATGAGGGAACAGTTGAGAACAGAGAATAATGCTGTAGTAGGAGTTATGAGAAGAGACTTAGAGGAGAAGATTAAGGAGAATTTAGAGGAAACTAAAGAAATGATAGCTGATGTGACAGAAATTAATAAGAAAGAGATAGAGAAGGTAGAAAAAATGACAATACAGAACAGGGAAGAGTTAAGAGTTTTAAATAGGGAGATAGCTATTGAGAAAAACAATAATAATGATAGAATTGACCGATTGGAAACAGAAGGAAGGAGGAATAATGAGAAACAAGGGGAATTGACCCAGAGAATGGAAAAGGTAGAAAAGAAGGTGGAAGAAAGTAAAGGAGGAGAAGGCCTAAGGATCATACAAGTGTCATGCGGGAATCAGGAGGAGATGCCCAAATTTAATGGGAGGAATGGTAACCCTATGGAGTTCCTAAAAAGACTGGATAGGTATGTGGAGAGAAAATTTGAATGTAGGACAGGGGAAAGATTTGAAAATGAATGGAGAGGAATCATAGATAGAGCTTTGGAAGTAGGCGCGGCTAGATGGTGGGAATCAATCAGAGAGGAGGTGGAAAATTTCGCGGATTTACAAGATAGGTTTATAGAAAGATACTGGGCCAAAGAAATACAGGAAGGCATTAAAGAGAGAATAGAGAATGAAAGGTATATAGAGGGAAATGGAAGAGCCAGAGCAGATTATTTCATAGAAAGAGTCATAGTTTTAAAGAACATGACACCACCGCAAAATGAGGAAGAGATAGTCCGGAGATTAAGCCGGCATTTTAATGAAAGGATACAGTTGTCAAGAAGAGTACAAAATATAAAAACGATCCGAGAGATGGAAAGGATGCTGAATGAGGAGGATATAGAGGAGAGAAATAAGGAAATAAGACAGAGAAACAGGGGACCATGGAATAGGCCTACCCCTAGAGAGGAACAGAATGGAAATAGATTTCCACCCAGAAGGGGTGAGGAAGGGATGAGACAGCAGGGAAATAGAAGATTTCCAGGACCAGGAGAATTGTATAGAAGGAATGAATATAGGAATGAAGGGCGGCCATATGTCCAGTTTTTTAACAGAAGAATAGATAATCATATGAGGGGGAATGTTGAACCAAGACCAGGGCAGGAAAATAATCGAGAAAATAGAGGAGACAGGAATTACAGAACCAATGACAGGAGCCAGAAGGAAGTAAATCAGATAGAGACAAGGAGATGTGTGGGGACAAGGAAGGAGGATGGTGCACCTAGTCAAACGGAAAACTAGAGGGCACTGGTGATACCTTATTGCATCATGGGAAAACTACAGGGGATGCTGAAGAGGGAAAGCCAGTGCTAAAGAGCCTTGGAAATATTAATTGTGACAAGAATAAGGGTAACAATCAATTTAATGAAAATATGGATTTGGGGTTAGGAATAATTAACAACGTATTAATAGATAGGGAATTTTTGGAAAGTGAGGGGACGGAGCGAAATTTGAATTTAGAGCAAAACAAAATATATATGAGCCCAGAAATAGAGATAGAATTTAAACAGGTTAGGGTTACAGCCTTAATAGATACAGGTAGTAATATTACATGTATTCAGGAAAAATGGTATAGTATAAATAAGGGAAAACTAGGAAGAGTAGAAACGTTGCCAATCAGAGCAATGAACATTAGGACAGCAACAAATAAAAAGAGTAAAAAAATTAATAAAATTGTTCTGATAATGGGAAGATTAGGTGGGATTGATTACCCATTTCAATGTTTCATCATACCAGGACTATTAAGAGAAATGATCATAGGGATGGATATATTAAAAAATACAAAGGCTGATATAAGTTGTGAGGATTGGAGTATAAAATTGAAATATTTGGAAAACTATATTAAAATAGATATGAAAGAAACGGAGGGTGAAAATGATGACGAAAGAATTAATAACAACGAGGTACAAAATTTAGAAAGGGAAGATAATGTAATTAACGAATTCGATCAAATTAATGAGGAATGGGAAAATTTAGATAATTTAGGACAGGGGGACCAAAATTATGAGAAACAAAATGAAACAGAAGGGGAAATTAGTGATAGAGATATTATGGAGAGTATCGGAGATGACCGTGTAACAGATAGGCAAAAACTGGAGTTGGTAGAGATAATAAAACAATATAAGGATGTATTTTCAGATAGACCTGGAGTGTGTAAAGGATATAGACATGAGATAAAAGTAAGAACAGATTTACCATTTTATCAAAGAAACTATCCTGTACCCACAAAGTATCAAGAAGCGGTACAAAGAGAAATTGACAAAATGTTGGAGATGAAAATTATAGAAAAAAGTAATAGCCCTTATATTAACCCTATTATTCCTGTCATAAAAAGTAATGGAGAAATAAGATTGTGCCTGGACGCAAGGAAACTGAACGAAATCATAATACCAGATTACGAGTGTTACCAGGGTATTAATGAAATATTACATAAGGCAAGAAAGGTAAAATACCTGAGTTCTATGGACCTCACGAATAGTTTTTGGCAGGTGGAGTTGGAGCCAGAATCCAGAAAATTCACAGCTTTTCAGTATAATGGAAAGACATATCATTTCATTGTGACACCTTATGGGCTAAAAACATCATTAGCAGCATTGGGTAGAATAATGGGAAATGAATTAGAACCATTCACTTTAGTATATGTAGACGACATTGTATGCATGTCACAGAGTTTTGAAGAACATAAAAACCATTTAAAAAAATTATTTATGACATTTAGGGAAAATAATATCAAAATTAAATTATCAAAAACTGAGTTTTGTAAAGAAAACATAGCATTTTTAGGTTATAGGTTGACAACTGAGGGAATAGAGATAGATAAGGACAAAATTAAGGCTGTAATGGAATTCCCCACACCAAAGAACGTTAAGCAATTAAAAGGGTTTATAGGCCTTGCCAATTATTACAACAAGTTTGTAGACCACTATTCGAAATTAGTAGAGCCACTCCTGAAACTTTTGAGACATGAAACAAAATTTAATTGGACAGATTTAGAGGAACAAAATTTTAGAAAATTAAAGGAAGCATTTATAGATACCAACGTACTAAAACACCCTGATTATTCAAAAACGTTTTATTTACAGACAGATGCAAGCGAATATGCTATTGGGGGGCATCTGTACCAGGTAACAGAGACTGGACAGAAACAGGCAATTATGTTTATGAGCCGAACCCTAAAAGGTAGTGAGATACGATATTATACGACTGAAAAAGAATTATTGGCTGTGTTGTTTTGTCTACAGAAAGCTAGACAGGTTATACTGGGGAGAAAAGTAATAATACAAACTGACCACCAGGCTTTGACTTTCATAAAGACTTGTAGAATATTAAATTCAAGACTATATCGTTGGATATTGCTCATGCAGGAATATGATTTTGAGATTGAGTATTGTAAAGGGAAGGAGAACGTGGTGGCAGACATATTAAGTCGTAACCCATGGGATAAGATAGAGCCAAAACATATAGAGAATCAAAATAAGTTTAGTATCAATTTAATGGAAAGAGTAATAAGTAGGGAAGTAGTGACAAAATTGACAAAACTTAATGAGCTTCAGTGGGGTGATTTAGAATTAAGAAATATTATTGAAAATGTCCAGGAATACAATTCGAAATTCAAAATTGAAAATAACATACTATATAAAAATTGTAAAACAAGTTGGAAAATAATAGTACCCAGAGAGTTAATAAATGTATTAGTGATATCATGCCATGAGTACTATATGCATATAGGGGCCAAGAAGTGCTATAGTATAATAAATGAAATATTCACATGGAAAAAGATGTATAAGGAGATTAAATACCTTTTAAAATACTGTGACACTTGTCAGAGGGTGAAACACACAAATCAAACTTGTTATGGGGTGATGAAAGGAATCAAGGTAGAAGGGCCTAAAGAGCAACTATCTATTGACTTTTGTGGACCATTTCATAAAAGTGAGGGATTTAAATATATTTTGGTTATTTTGGATATTTTTACTAAATTTATAAAAATTTATAAAATAAAAAAAGCAAATACTGCTACAGCTATTAGATGTGTAGAAGATTATTTAGAAAAATATGGACAGGTAAAAAGGGCACAAACAGACCATGGAACTCAGTTCACAAGTAAAAGATGGTCAACCTTTTTAGAAAGTAAAGGAATCAAACAAATATTTTCACCAATTAGGCGACCTCAAAGCAATATAGTAGAAAGGGTAAACAGGGAGATAATGAGATGTCTTCGCACCTATTGCCATGGGAACCATAAACAATGGGCAAAGTTTATACATTTAATAAATGAGATGTTGAATGAAGTACCACATGAGACCACAGGGTTCACACCTAATCAGTTACAGTTAGGAAAAATAGATGAGAGATTTTGGCATAAGTATATCAAAATTCAAAATTCAAACGAACAAAGCGTTAATACCCAACTAGTAATAGATTTGGCAAGGGGGAGAATGAAAAAAAAGGCAGAACTTAGGGCACAAAATTTCAATAGAAATCATAAGCTTTTCACATTTAATTTAAATGATTTAGTGTTAGTAAAAGAAAACTGGCAGGCAAAAGGCATAGAGGGAGAAATGGGGAAATTATTTAATATTTATAGTGGGCCATATAGAATACACAAAAAGTTAGGAGAATCGACATTCGAATTATGGGATGATAAATATGATATAAATAAGGGGATGTTCCATTCAACAGAACTAAAAAAGTACCATGATGCAAGGGAGATAAACTCAAATGAGACAAAATAAAATAGGAAGGGAGATATTAAATATAGGTAAAGGAAGCAATATGAGTAAACTCTAGGTGACTATGTGTATAAGAAAACGTTAGCAGGAGATAAGTTTTAAGGGATGGTAACTATATCTACGATAATTTATTGGAAACTTCGTCGAATAATGAATAAAGATAAAATTATGTATATTTAAACTTCGTCGTATTGTAAGGGGAATCTGCGTTGATAAATAATGGAACTTCGTCGTATATATTATATATTATAAAAGAAATATGAATCTATGATAATAAATATTAAAGCATCGTTGTAATAAAAATATGGTAATTGTGTATTTAAACTTCGTCGTATTGTAAGGGAGAATCTGCGTAGATAAATAAGTATTAAAACAAAATTTATATTCGTTGATATAGGGACAGTGTAATCGAAGGAACTATAGATATGATCAAATAGAGGATATGAAATTGCAACCTTTAAAAATATTAGATGTTAAACTTCATACAAAATAAACTGAAATGATATAAGAAAATAATTGAACTGGATGTGAGATTGGAAGGGGAGATAAAATACTAACTTAGAACTGAGAGTTAGATGAAGCTAAAAGCAAAATAAATATGAGACAAATAATAAACAAGGAATAAACAGAAATAAGGGAAAGAGAAATGTTATAACCAATTTGACCAAATCTAGACATACTATGACTCGGATAGGCTGGGATTTAAAGACACGGTATCAGAGAATATATGTTAAATAAATATTGAATCAGACTTATGATTGGAAGGTTTCCAATTGTAAAAAATATAAAAAAAAAAAATATATATATAATTATGGAAGGAATTGTAAATACCAGAACATGATTTATTGTTACTATATGTTAGAATGGTTAAAGAATTGTTGATTGAATGTTAGTTATAAGTATATTGTATTGTTAGAAGATATGTTAAGTAATATGTAGCTTGAAGTGTTCAGCTCAGTATTTGATTGTTAAAGAATTAAGATAAAATTGTGTCGTAGGAATTAAGTATAAATGGACAATTTAAAGTATAAATGTTAATTTAAATTTAATTAAAAAAAAAAAAATATGTATATTTAATCAAGTTTGTAAAATGTAAAGAATGTGTAATGTAGAGATTAGTAATATTTTTTTATTTTAATTAAATTAGGGGACATTGTAACATTTATAGAATGGGCTATATAATATTATTTAAGAATTGGAAGAATATATTTGAAATAACTCACTCAAAATTTAGAAAGAAATTCATTAAGATATTGGTTAGGTTAAATGAAACTTAAATTTAGGTAAAAGCATAGAATTGTAAACAAGGTTTTTGAACTGGAAATGTATTAGGAAATTTGTTATATCAAATAACCTAACACATAAATTAAAATAAGATAATCTAATAATAGTTATGTGTAAACAAATTTGTAAACTGTAGTAACATAGGGCCTAAGTAATTACTTGAAGGAGAAAGTGAACACGTTTGTAAACAAAAGAAAATTGAAAGGTTATGTTCTTTGAATCCACTCAAAACACACACAATTCGGAAATATCACAAAAGTAAAACACAAAGACACTTCACACACTAATAATATTAATAAAATAAACACTGGAAGGTTTGTTGAGGATAGGAAATTGAAACAGTAAGTTTCAACCAAAGTTTAACGAAATAAAAACTGGTGAAAACAAACTTGTTGGTATGTCAGCTGTAACACAGATGTGAAAGCAAGAAAGTAGGTCAGTGTGACAATCGATTCTAGTGAAGAAAAAGAAAACAAACTAGATTACAGGCAACATGTGTTTTTTGGAGAAGAAGGCGGCCATATTTTTTTCGTTAACGGTGCTAAAAGTAAAAAGGACGCGTTAGTTGAGTGGGAGGTAGCGTGGGTGACGCTCTAATATCGGATCAGCCAGGACCAGTCAAAATTCTATTTATTTGGAAAGAGTTCGTCTAAATTATACCGTTTATTAAGAAGATTGGCCAAACTAAATTAAGGAGAAGTGAATTACAAAATGTAATACTGTGTTAATATATAAAGTGAAGTAAATAAAACAAATTTAAGTGTGTAAAAAGTCAAATTTGGAGAGAATGGAATCTTACGTAAGCTAACTGAAATTTCAGTATTTATTAAGTTGAGTAATAGCGCTATAAAATAACTTTAGTGGACTTTTAAGATAATAGAGAAGTTTAATTTTGTACACTAGAATATCTTGTAGTTAATTAATAGTAAGTAATAAGAAATAATCCAGTTCAAATAGTTTCGCTTTTTTTTGCATATTCCAAATTTAAGTTTCCATCAGGAAAATATTTATTAAAACTATGTTCTAAATTTAATATTGTGTTTTCAAAATTTATTTAAATTTAACAAAAGAGTTAATATAGCCCATGCTCTAAACCCCGAGATATCAAGAGATCTTAAACTAGCCAAGGGTATTAAAATGTTGTAACTAAAAAATTAAAAGAAAATAAGAGTTAGTATATTTTGTTAAAAATTGTTAAGTTGTAAAATTTTGTTTTGTGTTTATTGTTAAATGTTGAGATGAAATTGTAATAATAAATATTAATGAATTGTTCCTGAGTAAGTTTTTGTGTTTTAACTAGAAATAAAATATCTTCTTTTAAATAAAATATTTAATAATATAAAACCCGTTGTATAGCGTCTTTATAAAAACTTTACAATATATATATATATATATATGAACTTTTGGACTAGATAAGAGACTTACAGACCTATCTAGTAGCAATAATGCCACGAGGTAAGTCTGTTAGTCTCCTATGTAGTCCAAAAATTCCTAAATAAGTTTTAAGCTCTGAAAGAACTAACCTAAATATATATCGAAATCTTGTTGCTGTTCATGACAAGCTGGTTGTAAATTACTTATTACACTTTTGCTGTTACTTGCAACCAGACTTTTTGTTAACTAAAGTTGTTAAATTGTTAACTTACACTCGGAGGAAACGTTTCGTCTTATGACTTCTTCAGCCTCTAGCCTTGTATTTTTGCCGCTAGGAATGCTGCAATTGTGCTTCCTCGGTGCCATTCTTTTGAAAGTTAGAAGTGATGTGATCGAAGAGTATATGTGATCTGTGCCGCGTTTGTTCATTTAAGATCTCATTTTTATATGTGTTGCTATGTCTATATATTTCATACTGTTCTAGTGTGTTTAATTTATGGCCTTTGTTGTGGAGGATGCCCATGTTATTTCCCATACTTTGGCATGAGTGTTTAGTGTCCATGAGGGGATTTGCGAACCTGGTTTCAATTATAGTGTACACAGTGCGCTTTTGTGTTCTTTATATCTTTTGGCGAAAGATCTGCCTGTTTGTCCAATATAGAACTTATCACAGTTGTTGCATTTTAGTTTGTATATTCCTGGGTTATTGTATGTGTTGGTATTGTTATTAATGCTGTGTCTGATAGCTGTTTGGCTTTTATTTGTTGTTCTGTAAGCTACATTGTATCCTGCTTTTTTGAATTGGTGTGTTATTTTATTTGTGAGTTTGTTTAAGTATGTGAGGGTGATGAATTTGTGTTCATGTTTTTGTTGTTTGGGCTGTTGTTCCTGTTCTTGTTGAGTATTTTTCTGTGTAGTTTGTCTATTAAATAATTGTCATATCCATTTTTATGAGCTAAATATTTTATTGTGTTTAGTTCCTCTGTGAAGTTAGTTTGGTATTTTATTTAGTATGTGTAGTAACTGTTTAAATGCTGCGTGTTTATGTTGTATTGGGTGGTTTGATGAATTGTGTATCAGTGTGTTATGGTTGGTTTGCGGTATATGTTGAATTCATGTTTGTTTTGATTTTTTGTTATGGTGATGTCTAAGAAATTCAATGTTTTGTTGTTTTCAAACTCTGCAGGAAACTGGATATTTTTGTGTATTTTATTTATATGTGTTTGGAGTTGTTGGCATTGTCTTATGTTTCCTCGGTATAGTATTATAACGTCATCTACATATCTGTGCCAATGTATTATCTTATCTGCGTGTTTGTTGTTATTTATGATTTTATTCTGTTCTATGTGTTGTAGGAATACTTCCGCAAAAATGCTTGAAATCGCTAAACCCATTGGTAGGCCTTATTTCTGTGTAATATTTGTTGTTATGAGTGAAGTAGTTCTGTTGTGTAATGGTGTTCAAAGTGTGTATGATTTCTTTTGTTTTTTTTTCTGGAGTATTGTTAAGTCTTAGATTGTCTCGTAATATGTTTAGTGTTTCTGTGACTGGGATATTGGTATATAAGTTTGTGATGTCAAATGATGCCAGGGTTGAGTTATGAGGGATTTCAATGTTCTTTATTTTGTTTATTAAATCTATTGTGTTCTTTATATTTGTGTGTGTGTCTAGTTTTATGTATTTTCTAGTCCAGCATTCAAAGCAGTTTTTGATAACTACCTCGAGGATCGTTACAATGTGCGTCAAAGTTCAACTGCTCCCTTCGGAATAAGAACGTTGCACATTTTTAGCAATCTAAATTTAGAACATCCACCTATATTCGAACGAACATCATGGTACATCTCTCCATAGATAATACGAATGGCAAAATTTGACTTCTCATTGTCCAGGTACCTAAAACACAATACTCCTGACGTTATTTATTGTTAGGGGTTTTTGCAGATACAGCTAACTCACCAACATACTGACGGTTCAAAACTGGACAATGGGATAGGTTGTGCATTTTATATAAAAGGAGAAACTTTCACTTACGGATTGCCCTCAGCCTGTAGCGTTTTTACTGCAGAACTTTATGCCATTTTCGAAGCTTTAAGATCAATTACATCTGCTACATCTAAATATCTTGTATGTTCCGATTCCAAAAGTGCTCTCCAGGCTATTCAGGAAATTTACACTAAGAACCCATTAGTTGGAGGCATCTTGTGCTCAATACACAGGTTCCAATTACGGGGTGTCGAGGTGTCATTTCTCTGGGTGTCTGGTCACTGCGGAATATTTGGAAACACTAAAGCAGATGAAGGTGCAAAATTAGCTACAAGTATGGTGCCATTGACACAACGTGTGATGGCATCAGATTTTGTATGCAGTGTTCCCCCCAACCTATTCTCTGTTTGGAATGAAGAATGGCAAAATGTAAATAGAAACAAGTTGAGGGATATCAAAAATACTGTCTGACCATGGAGGACATCTGTTCGTTCGAATCATAGGGAGGAAGTGGTGGTTACTTGACTTTGCATCAGTCACTCTTTGTTAACGCATGAGGATCCACCACTATGTCAGTTTTGTGGGAGTACCATTACAATTAAGCACATTATGTTTGATTGTGATGAGTTAAGAGATTTGTATTTACATTACGATCTTCGAGGTAGTTTAAAGCTGGTTTTAAGGGACATTGCCGTGGCTATCGACCGTGTCTTCGCTTTCTTACGCCACTTGAATCTTTTCAATAATATTTAAATTTTGTATAATTTTAGTTTCTTTAGTTTTAGATAATTTTAATTAGTTTTAAACATTTATGTATTTTGATTAGTTTCATTTATGGAACATTTATTTTAAATAAAAATTGAGTTAGGCAATAATATTCTATATAGGTTTTTCGCCTGGAAAAAAATGTATTTTTTAATAGTTTTTTCCATATGGTGTGCTATTTTGTGTGCGGGTGATTGTTGGCCATTGATTATCGGTCTTATTAGTGTTCCTTGTTTATGTAGTTTAGGAAGTGCTTGTAAGGTAGGTGCCATAGGTCTTATTACTTTAAGATACTTTTTCTGTGTTTTAGATATTGCATGTTTAGTTGAATTAACTATGTGTTTAACTGTGTTGTGATATTCGTTTGTTGGGTCTTTATTTGTTTCTGAGATGTTGTTTGCTGTTGCATTCTCCTCATATGCAACAAAGGCCATAAATTAATCACACTTGAACAGTATGAAATATATAGACATCGCAACACACATGAAAATGATCTTAAATGAACGAACACGGCACACATCACACATACTCTTCGATCACATCACTTTTAACTTTCAAAATAATGGCACCGAGAAAGCACAATTGTAGCATTCTTAGCGGCAAACATACGAGGCTGAAGAAGTTGTAAGACAAAAACGTTTTTTCCAAGTGTAAGTTAAGAATTTAATAACTTTAGTTAACAAAAAGTCTGTTTACAAGTAACAGCAAAAGTGTAATAACTATATATATATATATATATATATATAAATCAGTGATTCGACAATGGTCAAGTGACCGAAAGGTGCCTCATCACAACAAGGTAAAATGATTGCACTTAGTGGTGGATAAAAGTATTTACAATAGTAATTTATCAACTTCATAAAGTCAGTGCAACGGAAAAATAATGGACAACGTAAAATATCGAGATATATATATAAATATATAAATATAAAATATGTTTTCTTGTTTAGTAATCAAAAACAACTAAGGTTATTCAAATACAAGAATTATTTATTAATTTATATTCAAAGCTTTTTGTTAAGAAACAGTACCAACATCATCAGGAATGAATAATACAATAATGCAAGATATAAAACATGTGTTAAATTAGAAATAGAATTGTTGTTAAATTTATACAAATTGCCAAGTTGGTTTTGTTGCTGTAACTTTATAGACACTGAATATAGTATCAAATTTAGAATGTATTTGTATTTGTTCTTTTACTAATTTGTTATTATTACTGTATTTATATATTTCGAATGCTTCATATGTATTCATTCTTAATCCTTTATTAATTTCTTTTATAAGTTTCATATTTTCAATATTCGGAAATTGGTGCTTATTATTAATACAATGATTTGCAAAATTTGATTTATATATATTTCTGGATTTATATAAGCATTCAAATGCTCTTTATATCTTTCTTTAATTTTTTCTTGGTTTGACCTATATACGTTTTATTACAGTTTTCGCATTCTAATTTATAAACACCGCCTTTTTCATGCATATTTTTTGTTTTATTATTGTTATTCATTATGGTTTTTATTTTATTATTAGTTTTGTATGCAATTTAGATATTTGTATTTTTAAATAATTTAGTGATATTTTTTATTTTATTGACTGTAAATAAAAATGAAGTTCATATTGTGTTATTATTATTATTATTTTTGTAAATTAAATTATTATGTTGTTAATTAAAAATTAAGTTGGTCAACAGTTTTCTTTTTATAACTTTTCTATTGCAATTTGATAAATTATGTTTTTTCCTCTCATTTTATTTTCTTTATTCATGGGGATTTTATGCAGTCTATATAAAAAGTTATATAAAGCAGCCATTTTTTGGTGTTCTGGATGATTATAATTTTCTGGTATAATTTGGTTTGTTAAATTTGGTTTATGGTTTATCATATATTCAAATTTTTAATTTTTTGTTATTATTGTTAAATCTAGAAAATTAATTTTATTATTTGTTTCAATTTCATTAGTAAATTCGATTTTATTATTAATTTTAATTATTTTGTCCAAAATATTTGTTATCCACACCAAATATCTTGTCATTTATCTGTACTAAATTTTGTTTAAGTAGCCATTCAATTTAAAAAAAAAACAATAGTATTAACAAACAATCTCTTGTCTGATTAAAAAAACAGTTTTTATTTATTCCAACAAAATAGTCTAAAAACTACTTAATAACAATTTTATGCTGACATATTTCTAATATTTATCTCATCCAGCATATTCCAATGCATATTTCTGAAATTTATTTACTGCTGACACGTAATCATGAAAATAACTGCAGTTGCATAGTTAAGGCCAATGTATAGTCCCAAAGAATAGTCTCTGAGAAATAGTGCCAACTCATATTCTTGACTTTTTGTTTGATGCCTAACACCAAGATATAGGACCAACAATTAGGTTCACAATTTACTGTAATGTCAATATAGTATTTTATAATGTCAATATATTAAATTATAGAATGCAGTACTTTAGTAGCAATAATTTAATTCTGTTCATTTGATGGTGGGTTGGGAGTTCGGATAAATCAAGATATACTGTTAATTTTTGAATTCTTAAAGCTTAAAAAATTTGAAAACCAATAAGTAATGCCTCGACTTACGCTACCTCATCTTACTCGATTCCCAAGTCACCCGGTTTTTAATTACGCTGTCTGAGTTATGTAGAGACTGGCCTGTTCTGGTAGAAAATGCTTATGAGAACTTTTATAGCTCTTGAAGAGAAAATATTTTCAGGTTTCAAGGCCACCAAAGACTGATTGACAGTGATATTTGGCGCAAATACAGCTGTTGACTGCAAAGTTGCAGTCTCTCACAGTTTATTGCTCAGAAAATCCAAGGACATTGAAAAATATTTCTAAAGCTAGCTTGCCTGTGATTTGGAATTCGAATAGGAAGGCTTTGGTAAAAGTTTTTTTTTTTTTGGGGACCGGTTTGGTCATCATTTCATACCTCAAAACGAACGTTATTGTCGGTCTAAACAAGTTCCTTTTAAAGTAATTCCTATTAATTGACAATACACCTGGCCATCCTCCTATTGCTTTAACTAATTTCAACAAACACGTGAAAGTGATATTTTTGACACTAAACACAAGTAATTTGCTTCAACTGATGGATTAGGGAGCCATCAAAACATTTAAAGCTTATTACACAAGAAGATCATTTGCGCATATGCATGGAGATATGAGACAGAACAAGCTCTCTGTTGAAAATTTGTGGAAACAATTCAATGTTTTAGATGCTCTGAGAATCATTTAATTTTGGAATGAAATTTCACAAAAAACTTTGAATGATATTTGGAAAAACGTTTGTCTATTTATTTCGTCACTGAAACTCAAGCGGAATCAGTGCCATAATCTGATGAAATTGCTGATGTGGTTGAAGAAGTTGTCAGTTTTGCCAGACAACTAAATTTAGCAGTGGATACTAATGATGTTCAAGAACTGCTGGATTTACACAAGCAGGAGCTGGCAATTAATTGATGAGCTCATAGAAATGTGTGAGCAAGAGCAAGACCTTAAAAACGTAGATTCTTTAGACCCAGTTTACGTAGAAGATGAAATGACGCTTAGAAACTTGACAAAAGGAATTAATTTAATTGAGCAAAGCTTACAAATTTTGGAAGTCATAGACTCCAACAATGAGCGTATTTCTGCCCCCCCCCCAAAAAAAAAAAAAAAAAAAAAAAAAAAAAATAGCGAGTTATGAGGAGATTCTGAGTGAGAAAAGAAAATCTTCAATTCTTTAAACAAATTTACTAGATTTTATGAAGCCTTCTATGACATAATAAATTCTGTTTACTTACTTCTTTGCAATATGTATGTATATAATATAATTTTTTTTGTATTATGTATTTAAGATTTTAATAAATTGACATTTTTTTTTTTTAAATTAATAGTTTATTTAGTCTTTGGTCCCAATTACACATGATTCCTATGTGATTGTAAGTAAAGTCATATCCCGACTTACGTGAATTCGACTTACACGTTTATCGCTCGGTCCCACCTATCACGTATGTACGGGGTATTACTGTATAATAATGTTTAATAGATCATTGAAAGTTTTAAATATTCATGCCAATATGTTAGTTTGGTTTGACAAGGTTCTAACGGGACTGAGGCAAGTTTTTAGATTGAGATAACATATAAAGATTTACATTGGTGGTGTTGGAACAACAATTATAATTAATAATTAATAAATAGTAGATACTTTTAAATGGGCATAATCTATAAAATCAGTATAATTTTTGTTTTTCAAGTATCATGTTTTCATATATAAAAAAGAACAAAAAACCTGTATCATATTGCAGTTAGAATATAATAATTTTTTGTTAGTGAAAAGTTCTAACAGCACATATAATTATCTTAAAGTAAAAAATCTTTCTCAGATATCAGTAATGTAATAAATAATGTTGTAAATAAATTTCATTTTACAAAACTACAAGTTAGAACATTGATTCTTAGTGTTTGTTCTCTTCATTCAGTATGCAAAACTACTCTTCACCATTTTCTGTTTTGACATTCCTCTTTTCTTCTGTGATGGGTTGATGGCACTAAGGATTTTGGCTTGTTTATTAAAATGCAATCGTCACTAGCCTTTGCTTTAGAAATTTTACATTTATCTGAAATAACTAATAAATTTTTGGCTAATAATTAACTTTCTTTGAAATGAACTGTAAGTAAAGATCTTTTAAGTTTAATGGTTGCAATGGAAGCATATGATGAGAGAGTTTTATAGCTCAGCAGTTTGGCCTTGCTGTAATAGTATTTTTTAAATTCTAATGTAGTTTTTAAGGTGTCTATGTTTAAAAAAAGCCCTTGAGAGTTCAATCCTGCAGATTTTGCTGGGCCATGCCATGTTGCCTTTTCTTCTCCTTTAACTATGTGTTTCATTTTTATTTGTTCATTTATTTCCTGTCTTACAATAGACATCTGTTTGAACTGTCAAATGAAACTTTCTATTGAATGGACTTTTTGATAAACTGTTTTCTAGTGTAATTATTCCTTATAATGATGACTTCTGTTCCAACACAATTAAAGCTTTAGGATTTTCATGACTAATACCTAGTCTCTTGTTTTATTTTGAACGTAGTGAGTTTCTACGCCCATTTGAAAGTATTCCTTGGGAATAGTAACGCTATGTTCGTACTTTCCTGTGTCTGTATATCCTGTGTAGTGTCCCCTATTTAGTTTTGTATATAATTTATTTATCCTAGGTACTTATAATTACTCTGTACTACCCAGAATGACAACATTTAAATTTACTTATGATATAGTCCTATTAGTTTTACTTGAACTAAATTTATTTGAACCTTTTAGTATTACTTTATATTTTATTTAAATTTAATAATCTTTTGAGGAGTATAAGTTATACTGTGAAAGAAGTAGTGACATACCAATATGCCATTTATTGATTTGGCCCAAAGTAGTAGGGACTTACCAATATATTTTTGTTTTGTAACATGAAATAGTGTTACTTTATTCCTATAACATATTGTGTGCAGAAGTATCAGGTCTGATACTCTTTTCCCAGTCCAAGTACAATGACAACACATAACTTTCAGTACGAGCTTAACTATTAATGTGAGTGATTTATATTGTCAGTTTGTAGTACTACATTTCTGTTTGACGTGAAGTGTTTGTTGTTTTTTGTTATCATAATTTTTGCATATTCTGAGAGCCTGTTATTCTTTGTTTATTATATACTTATATTATTTTATATATTTTTTGTGTTTTTGTATTTTGTATGTAAACAATAAGTTACAAAAACTACAATTCCATGTTCTGGTTACCCACATAATAAGCTGACTGTTACAGAAAGTGTTTTGACTTATATCATGAAGACATGCAAATATATTTTTAGGTTTGTTTTGGTTGGTAAAGATTATTTAGATTTTTTGGACTAGGAGACTGACAGACTTACCTTGGTAAGAGTCCACTCTGTAGTCTTAAAATAGAAACACATAAAAGCACCTAAACAATGATATATTTCAACCACATGGTGGTCTTTGTCAATCAAAGAGAAAACACAAAAAGAAATATGAGAGAATGAAATAAAATAATTATAAATTGTAATCACAGATTGTGTAAGAGTAGAAATCAGATGTCAGAGATGAACAGATTAAAGATATATATATATATATATATATATATATATATATATATATATATAAATATATATATATATAAATATATATATATATATATATATATATATATATATATATATATATAAAGAACAAAAGTCAAAATACAAATACAAGAATTGTATTTGAATTTACAATTCAAAGCTTTTCGTTGGCTAACAGTACCAACATCATCAGGAATATTAAACAATTAAAATTAACATATGTGCAAATTAGATCAAATAAATAGTTATGCCAAATCAATTACAATGTTGTTAAAATTTTTTTATTTTGCTGCCCTAACATTACAAACACTGAATATATTATCGAATTTAGATTTTACTTGTATTTGTTCATTTATCAACTCATTATTAGTATTATATTTATGTATTTCTAAAGCTTCATAAATATTCATTCTCAGGCCTTTGTTAATTTCTTTTATAAGTATCATATTATCTATATTAGGAAATAAGTGATTATTATTAATACAATGACTAGCAAAATTTGATTTATAAATTTCTGGCTTTTTATATGCATTAAAATGTTCTTTATATCTATCTTTAAGTTTTTTCTTAGTTTGTCCTATATAAACTTTATTACAATAATCACATTCTAATTTATATACACAGTTTTTTTCATGCATATTAATAATATTATTATTATTCATTATATTTATTAATTTATTATTAGTATTATAAGCGAATTTTATGTTGCTACCTTTAAACAATTTTGTGATATTTTTTACTTCATTACCAAAAAATGTAAATGAAGTCCATATGACATTTTCATCGTTATTTTTGTAAATTAGATTATTATTTTGTTTCTTTAAAATATTATAATTAAGTTTATCAACAGTTTTCTTTTTATAACCATTCTCAATTGCAATTTGATAGATAATGTTTTTCTCTCTTATCTTGTTTTCATTATTCATAGGTATTTTATGTAATCTATATAATAAATTGTATAATGCAGCCATTTTTTGATTATACGGATGGTTAGAATTATTAGCTATAATTTGGTTAGTTTGTGTCGGTTTACGATATATGTTAAATTCAAATTCATTAATATGTCTTATAATTGTTATATCTAGAAAGTTGATCTTATTATTTTCCTCCATTTCATAAGTAAAATTAATATTTTTATTTATCATATTTATTTTATCTAAAATAGTTATTAAGTTTATACCATTATTATTAGATACATATAATCCATCATCTACATATCTAAACCAATAACTGTTTTTATCAAATGTCTGTATAATTTTATTTATTTTATCATCTATATATTGTAAAAATATTTCAGATATTATATTCCATAAGGGAGAACCCATGGCAAGACCATCTTCCTGTTTGTAAATTTTATTATTATATGTAAAATAATTTTGATTTAATATTATTTTTAATGTACAGGAAGATGGTCTTGCCATGGGTTCTCCCTTATGGAATATAATATCTGAAATATTTTTACAATATATAGATGATAAAATAAATAAAATTATACAGACTTTTGATAAAAACGGTTATTGGTTTAGATATGTAGTGGATGGATTATATGTATCTAATAATAATGGTATAAACTTAATAACTATTTTAGATAAAATAAATATGATAAATAAAAATATTAATTTTACTTATGAAATGGAGGAAAATAATAAGATCAACTTTCTAGATATAAAAATTATAAGACATATTAATGAATTTGAATTTAACATATATCGTAAACCGACACAAACTAACCAAATTATAGCTAATAATTCTAACCATCCGTATAATCAAAAAATGGCTGCATTATACAATTTATTATATAGATTACATAAAATACCTATGAATAATGAAAACAAGATAAGAGAGAAAAACATTATCTATCAAATTGCAATTGAGAATGGTTATAAAAAGAAAACTGTTGATAAACTTAATTATAATATTTTAAAGAAACAAAATAATAATCTAATTTACAAAAATAATGATGAAAATGTCATATGGACTTCATTTACATTTTTTGGTAATGAAGTAAAAAATATCACAAAATTGTTTAAAGGTAGCAACATAAAATTCGCTTATAATACTAATAATAAATTAATAAATATAATGAATAATAATAATATTATTAATATGCATGAAAAAACGGTGTATATAAATTAGAATGTGATTATTGTAATAAAGTTTATATAGGACAAACTAAGAAAAAACTTAAAGATAGATATAAAGAACATTTTAATGCATATAAAAAGCCAGAAATTTATAAATCAAATTTTGCTAGTCATTGTATTAATAATAATCACTTATTTCCTAATATAGATAATATGATACTTATAAAAGAAATTAACAAAGGCCTGAGAATGAATATTTATGAAGCTCTAGAAATACATAAATATAATACTAATAATGAGTTGATAAATGAACAAATACAAGTAAAATCTAAATTCGATAATATATTCAGTGTTTGTAATGTTAGGGCAGCAAAATAAAAAAATTTTAACAACATTGTAATTGATTTGGCATAACTATTTATTTGATCTAATTTGCACATATGTTAATTTTAATTGTTTAATATTCCTGATGATGTTGGTACTGTTAGCCAACGAAAAGCTTTGAATTGTAAATTCAAATATAATTCTTGTATTTGTATTTTGACTTTTGTTCTTTATTAATACACAAGAAAACATATTGCGATATATATATATATATATATATATATATATATATATATATATATATATATATATATTTTGTTTCCATGAGCATATGAGTGATTAAAGTTTATATAAGTCTGTCAGGGGAAAAGAGATTGGAGACGTCTAAGGCTATTAGGGAAAAAAAATGAATGTATTTATCTGATGTTGAGGTTAGGGGATTCTCTGGACTTGGTATACCACTGGTATGATAGTTCCTATCTTCTCATTTCTGAGGGATTGCAATCAGGGGGGAGTGATTTAATTATTTTTGTGGTATAGCAGTCATCAAAAGTTGTGATGTTGTAACTCGCAGCATGTTGAGCTGTTGGTTTATCCATATTCATAATTTTAACATCATGTCTGTGGCCATTCATTCTGATATTCAGACCATCCGTGGTCAGGCCTATGTACTGTGCTGAGCAAAGTTTACATTGTAGCTGGTATATGACATTTGTCGATGTACAATTATGATGACCCTGTATTTTGAAGACCATTTTTGTTGTTTGGCTGTTGAAACTATTTGCTGAGGGGTGTATTGGACACGTCTTGCATCTAGGTCTATTGCATGTGAAGGAGCCATGAGGAAATTTGTGTGGTTTCTCTGCATCAGGGTCTGGTAGTTTAGGATGTACTAGGATGTTTTTCAAGTTGGGAGGTTGCTTGTACCAAATTTGCGGTGGATCGGTGAAAAGATTTTTGGTGTGGATGGAAGCTTGAAGAATTTTGAAGCCATCTCTCAATATCTTGTTGAGTTTATGCAGACCAGGATGGTAGTCTGTTATTAAAGACAGTTTATTTTATTCTGTTTGTGGTTTATGGTGAACCGAGGATTGTGCTGAATGAATTTGGTTTTCAATGAGTCTTTTTGGGTATCCTCTTCTCTGGAAGGCTGTTGATATCTTTCTATTAAAATCTTCTAATTCCCTATCATTCGAACAGATTCTCTTACCCCTGATTGCTTGACTGTATGGAATGGATCGTTTTATGTTTATTGGGTGGTTGCTGTCGAAATGGAGATATTGTAGGTGGTTTGTCGGTTTGATGTGAATTCCTGTGTTGATATTTCCATTTTGGAGTGTTACCTCTACATCCAAAAAGGTGATGGCTGATGTAGATTTCTCCCAGGTAAATTGAAGTGTGGAGAATTGGGTCAGGCTGTCTAAAAATGCCTCAAGTGTTGAAGCACCCTGTGTCCAAATTAGGAAGATGTCATCTATATATCTATACCAACATAATGGCTGGTGTGTTTGTGTCTTTAGAAAACTTTCTTCCAACAATCCCATGTACAGATTTGCGTACGATGGTGCCATTCTGGTGCCCATTGCTGTTCCCTTTATTTGAAGGTAGTTCCTTCCCTCAAACTGAAAGTTGTTCTTCTGGAGGATGAACCTGGTCAGGTTCACAAGAAAAGGTGTGGTGGGAGAAGGCTTGCCTGGGCGTTTGCTTAGAAAATTCTCTATTGCAGATAGGCCGTGTGCATGAGGGATGTTGGTATAGAGAGAGGTGACATCTATGGTGACCAAAATAGTTATCGGGGGTAGAGGTACAGATATTTGTGAAAGTCGATCTATGAAATGATTGGTGTCCTGGGTATGTGATGGTAAGTTCTTTACTAAGGGTTGAAGGTGTGAGTCGAGGAAAGCTGAAATTCTTTCTGTTACTGAATTTTTTTTTTTTCCTAATAGCCTTAGACGTCTCCAATCTCTTTCCCCCTGACAGACTTATATAAATACTCATACACTATAATCACTCATATGCTCATGGAAACAATATATATATATATATATATATATGAAGTTAATATATTACTTTGTAAGTAATTTTATCCACCATTAAGTGCAATAATTTTACCTTGAGTGATGAGGCACCTTTCGGTCAATTGACCATTGTCGAATCACTCTGATTGATTCGACAATGGTCAATTGACCGAAAGGTGCCTCATCCCTCAAGGTAAAATTATTGCACTTAATGGTGGATAAAATTACTTACAAAGTAATATATTAACTTCATAAAGTCAGTGCAACGGAAAAACAATGGATAACGTTAAATATCAAGAATATATATATATATATATATATATATATATATATATATATATATATATATATCTTTAATCTGTGCATCTGATTTCTACTCTACACAATCTGTGATTACAATTTATAATTATTTTATTTCATTCTCTCATATTTCTTTTTGTGTTTTCTCTTTGATTGACAAAGACCACTGTGTGGTTGAAATATATCATTGTTTAAGTGCTTTTATGTGTTTCTATTTCAAGACTACAGAGTGGACTCTTACCAAGACATGTAAATATGTTACATTTGAATGATTGAACATGGTCTTATAAATATTTTGTATATAGAACTTAAGTTCAAAGATATTCTCTCTCTGATCAGTAATGTTTCAGTTGCTGTAATCGTTTTACGAGCAACTAGCACAACATTTTTTCATATCCAGTAAATTTTTTAAAATGTAATTTTTTTACTTTTTCTGCAGTTGTAAACCAGAAATAACTTACTAAGTATTAAAAGTGTTTGTTTTATAACTAAAACATGTTTTTATAAAAATTTGGAATTTTTTACTCCTGAATGTAACTATAATACATATTATCCTACTCCTGGAAGTAATATTGCTGGTAACGAACTGGTAAGTCATTACTTCTTAAAGGGTTGAAGAGTTTCCTAGTTCATATTTATTACTAATTTATTTGAAAATTAATTTTTTGTTTGTTTTATAATAACAATTTTTAAAATTGAACTTTGTTAACTGTATGATAGCTTTCTTATTTGTTTAGAATTTGGTATATTGGCCATAGCTAAAGTGGCAGTTCTTTTCCCTATACTTTTCAATTACTGGTTTTTTCTAAAGTGTACAATTTTTAGATTTTTTTGGATACAATTTTTTAGAATGTCATAGAGAATTGTATCAATTACAGCTTGAAGTAAGTATTGTATGTCTGAGAGGTACTTATATATTAAAAAAAAATATTTTTGTTTTCATTCAGAAACCTGCAAATATCTTAGTGATGGGAGAAGGTTCTGAGCGAGGGAGAGTGAAAATTGCGGATATGGGATTCGCACGTTTGTTCAATGCACCATTAAAACCTCTTGCAGATCTAGATCCAGTCGTTGTCACTTTCTGGTATCGTGCACCAGAGCTACTTTTGGGGGCAAGACACTATACAAAAGCTATAGGTTAGTATTGCATTAGAAGTAAGCAAGGCAATGTAAGTAGAAATATAAAAATACAGTACCTGTGCAATTCGTACAAATATGTGATATAAAAATTAGAATCAAATACAAATACTTAATGTATGAACTGTTGGAATGAAAGTAGATGAATAAAGTGATTTTATATGTATACACACCTAATGAAAGAGAGTTGAATACAAGTTGTAGAGACCTAGAATCAACTGTTTACACACAGTGTGACCAAAACGTCAAACTATTCATACATTTACGATTTGGTAAAAACAATAAAATTTTGGAATTAAGCTTACCAAGATAACTGAAAATAATCAAGACACTTGTAGACACCATAATAACAGATATAACCATTAGTTCTTGGAAATAAGTTTTTTTGAATTGCATTAACATAGTACTGAAGTCAAAAAGACATTTAGAAAAACTAGATCAGAAATACTGTGGCATTTTAATTTTTTTTCAAATATGTATTTAAAAGTATCTAATAATTATGAAAATCGTACCTGATCATAATAAGGATTACAAATAGGCAAGACCTTATGTAAACTTTAAACTTTGCTAAGGAGTCGAAATTTATTTGAAACAAGTGTTTGAAATTATATAAAGTCTCCATTATTAGGCTCCATTTTGACTTAGGTAAATTGTAATTGTTTTTAAGAACCTACTTTAAAACTTTGAATTTGTTAAATACAAGCAGTATTTTTAAAATAAATACCATTTTGGAATTCCATCATTGTAATGCTGCGGTTGGCAATCAGCCCATGCACTTTGTGTACCGATATCTGCTAGAAAGCCACCATTACGAAATGATTCGTCAGTGTTAAAGGTTGTTTACATGTTAAAAACAAATAAAAACATACACAAAACTCACAAATTAATCATTTATTTACTCATATGTGTTTCAATGACCAAATCATTATCATCAGTAAGTGTTACTACTACAAACTCTAGTTGTAGTAACTACTGGAGTTACCAGTGTTATAACTCCAGTTGTAAGTTAGAGTTTGTAGTAGTAACACTCACTGATGATGATGACTTGGTCTTTGAAACGCGTATGAGTAAATAAATGATTAATTTGTGAGTTTTGTGTATGTTTCTATTTGTTTTTAACATGACCTCACAAGCTAAGCTCAAAGAATGTTTGTTGTTTATATGTGTTTAAAATGTCTCCTCAAATTGAGAATGCCACCAACTGTGAGGTATGCTGTGTGATATGTTTTCTTAATGTTAAAGGGGTGAAAGCAACTAAGATTAAACTTGAGATATGTGAAGTGTATACAAAAAATGTCATGAGTGATGAGATGATAAGGAAATAAGTAAGAGCCTTTAAAGATGGCAGTACAAATGTCGATGAACAAAATGGATGACTTTCATTCATTATTGATGATGATGCAAAAAATTGATAAAAGAATGGAAGAGAACAGATACTCAACAATTTTATCGTTATCTTGTGAGTTTTCTCAGGTGCCAAGAAGTGTGATTTAAGAGATTGTGTCAAAACGTTTGAAGTAATGAAAGTTATGCTCACACTGGGCTCCCAAAATTCTGTTGGAAATTTACAAAAACAAATGTTTAACTACTTCTATCACATTTCTAGAGCGGAGTACTGGGAATGTGACGAGTAGTTAAGGTGAAAGGTCACTGGAGACGAGACGGGTGGTGTATGTTATACCAGAATCAAAACAATAAATATTGAATGAAGCCATTCAACATCCCCCAAAAGTTGAAATTTAAGCTAATAATTTCTGCCCGAAAAATCATGTGTAACGTTTTTTGGGACAGAAAAGGTGCTTTGTTTGTAGAATTTTTGCCTTAAGGTGAAACAATAAATGAGGCATTTGTGCTGAGCAATCCAAAACAAACAGCGTGGCATGTTAAGTATGGGTATCGTTTTGCTTCATGACAATGCCGGGCCTCACATAGTGAATCGAACTCATGAACTGATTCGATTATTTGGCTGGGAACAAGCCGAACATTCACCATACATGATCTTGCGCTCACTGATTTTCACTTATTTTTAAACTTGAAGAAGCATTTGGAAGGACAAAGCCATAACGGTACTGTCGGTGTCAAAACAGTGCTGGAGTAGCTGTCTAGACAAGCGGCAGATTTCTTCGAGGATAGTTTTCAAAAGCTGGTTTCACAATATGATGTGTTACAATATTAATGAAAATTATGTTTAAAAATAATTCAAGGTACAGGCTTTCATAATAAAATAATTTTATTACTGAAAGTCAACTGTTTTTTTTTTAAATTCTAAAATGGTACTTACTTTAAAAACACGCCCTATATATTAAAGAAAGTCGATAATTCAAGTCTATTTTATTAATTATAAGATATTTATGTTTCATTACTTGATTGATTGTGATATATATCTGTTTTGTGTGTGTTGCTCTATTATGGCTTAATACACTTAGGCTGTGATAACAATCATTGCTCTAGTAAAATTTATATTTGGAACAACTTTTGTAACCCCCCCCCCCCCCCCGTATTTTGCAATGGTAATAGTGTGATTTAATTTATTTAAGAAACTTTAATTACTTTTATCCACTACCTTTATTCTTTATACTTTAACATTTCCCCATTGTCAATGAATTTGGAAAATTAAATTATTATAACTTTAACACATATATTGACGACTGCAAGTCCATGCGATCTTCCGTCCAGCGTTGTGTCATGGGAGAATGGTACGAAATACATCTTAACCTAGCATGAGATTCAAAATATCCCCACCCTTGTATAATCAGAAAAACTTTTCATTGGTTCACGTATTTTTTTAAAACATGGTATCAATTTGACTAGTATAGTCAAAACATTTTTATAAACAAGAATATCTTTTAAACAAGGCCGATAATTATAATTAAAGAACAAATATTTATGGAACATACTGAATTGTAGCCAAAAGTTATCAGCATGTTACTCTTTGTATCAACATTCATTTATTAAAATTAAAATTATTCAGAATTAGCCTTAATATTAAAATTACTTTTATCCTGTAATAACTTTGTGATCATAATTGAAATATCAAATTGCTGAATAACCAAGGATAATATTATTATATATTTGTATTGGATAAAGTAGAGGCATTAAGTATTATGAAGAATTAATAACAATTTTTTTTTTTAATTTTTGAAGCTTTTAAATACTTTAGGTAATTAAAGCTTGTTGATTTTAGTTGCGTAGTAAAAATATTAAACCCGCTACAGGTTGCGAATTTGTACAGCAAAATATAATTCAAATAATTGTTTAGATATCTGGGCCATTGGTTGTATCTTTGCAGAACTTTTGACTTCAGAACCTATCTTCCATTGTAGACAAGAGGATATAAAAACAAGTAACCCTTATCATCATGATCAGCTAGATAGGTATGTTAAAAAAGCTTTTAAAGATTTGTATAACTTTTTAAGAGGTATTAGAATCCAATCTTAAACTTACCTCTTTATATGATGAAACATATATAACCCGTGAATGGTAGAATCTGTATTTATTTTTCAATAAAACCTTTTGTATTACTAGCTTTTTATTTACTTCCTTCTTTTTTTTTATTTGCACAGGCATCCACCTCAAGGGTAGCCGATAGACCAATTCCCGCGGTATATTATCTTGTATTACTATCAAAATTTTATTTTAAATGATGCATGATATGATTCTGAAAACCTTTTTTTGATGAAACCTCTGTTTAAATCAGGGAAATTTTCTTTGTAACAAAAACATACCATTAGGCAATTTTAAACTTTATACTTTTTGCAATTTTAACTTGCAAGACACTATTTTTATTGCATGTAAACGAATTAAAATTTTTCCTTGAATGTGTATTGAGTCTGTCCATCTTTAGGGTTCACTGCTTAAAGTATACCACTTAAGGAAAATACAGTATTAACATACTAAATTTTGCAGCAAAGAGCATTCATTTTAGAATCAAGTGTCAATTGTCATGAGATAGGGGAGTTGAATACAAGGTTATGACATTCCTTGAGTTGAAAATTAATATAAATAACAATCATAGTCATCCTTTATTTAATCAATTTTATCCTTTTTAGATACATAAATTAAAAATACTCATAGTGTACAAGAGAATATACGAAAATAAATATATGCTTAATTTTAAACAATTCCTTCCGGGTGGTTAATTTATCTGTAGTAAAATTGTGAACTAGATTTACTTGCTCCACATATCGTCTGTGTGCAGGTAGCCCACCATGTACTGGAATGAACATTAAAACTTCTCTGTGTTGCTATAAAATCATTAATCACTTAAACAGTAGTTTATGACTATCCGAACTTTAAATTTTGTAAATTTGTTAAAACTTTCTGAGACAACGTTTTTGATCGCTATGTGCCGATCTTCATCAGTATTTTTTACTGTCCTTTGACAGCCTTTATGACAATATGAAATGTTAGAATCATAACCGAAGCGATGAACTCACAACGTCTGTAGTAATACTTGTAGAAATAAAATAAGACATGTGACTTATTGTGTGCCACACTATATTATCAGTCATTGACCTCTAATCTGCTTAAAACAACAATTTTAAAGCTCTAAAACAAGGTTATAAACTTTATTCTTGCGGACATCTGAAGGTAGAATAATTAGAGCTGTACTTTTAACTTTTATAATCACTAAACCTAATCACTAGGGTGGCCTGGATGTTGATGATGTAAAGAGGTAAAGAAAATGTGTTATAAATTTAGAAGAAATAATCCTGTAAATTGTAACTACTTGTAAATTGTTAAAAAATAATTGCTTTGGCACAAATTTAAAAACAAAACAGTAATGTCTAGCACTGAATTGTGTCTTTTTACCTTGGTTTGAGTTGCACTGCAATTATCTGTCAACAACATTCCTTATCTCAAAAAGATGTGTTCCACATCAACTAACGTGATAGAGCATACTTGAAGTGAGGATATATGTAAGTTGGCTGTTTAAATACTCAATTCCATTCTTATACAATATCGATTGAGTTTATAAAGTTTATATTTCAAAAGTTAAATTTATAACAATATAATTCAGAAATTAATTTCTTTTTAAATATTCAAAACTATCAAATAATTACAAATTAAATTATCAAACAACTATATGAAACTAAATAGATAATAAAATAAGGTGTTTCATTAAATATAACACAAACGTCTATTTTTGAAGTATAAAAGACAAAATCTAGGATTTCTGTAACATTTGTCACAGTATATAGAAACCATTATGCATTTTCCTCATGACAAAAGTTTTATAACTTTGCATTTCTTTACAATGTTGAGGTACAGTATGATAAAGAAAAAAGTTTAAATAACTTAGTGCAATTTACCTACTTATCCAGTAAATAAATATAAAACAGAGGTTATGTTTTACAAATGGTCTTTTCAGGTTGAGGCTCAAGGAGATTCTGAAGTTCGTAGAAAAGTTTTAAAACTATCTGACTATCGGAACTTTCTTCACTGTGTAGTAACTTCAGCTAGTGGTAAAACATTTTAAAAATGTCTGCATTTAATGTGTTAACTTAGCAGTAGGTTGATTTTTAAACTTTTAGAAAATAAATAAATAGAAACGCCAGTAACGTTTCAAATGCCAAATTGAAAGTTTTTCAGTAGAGTAAAAAAAGGATATTATTTCATTGAAAAAATATTCACTAATTATTTTTTTACGCAGTAATGTAGAAAATAAACTATTAATGCATCACTTGTAAAATCATAAAGTTACACCCAGTAATAATAGAGTTATGAACAAAATTGGGAAATTTAAATAGCAATAACATTGTAAACGATGGTCGCATACAACGTTTTTGCAATTGAGAAAAAGAAAAAGCGGTTGCAACGTTATTGTACAGAAAAATAACTTTGTTATGTTGAACGTAACAAGTAATTTTATTACAAGGAATAGTACAGAACATTACATAATAATAGAAAAAAATACAAAACCATATTGTCTTAAGTTGCTAACTAAGTGTGGGCCTAGTCATCAGTAGTTATGTTAATATAAAATTCTCGAAACTCCTCTGGCACATATGGCACCATAGCCATTAGGTCATCTTTCTTTGCCTTCTTTATCGAAAGAGGTCTGTCATAAAGCCTTGGAAATCTTGCTATAGTTACAGGAGAGAGTTTGACTTTATTGTTTCCCGGTGTTTTTTTTCGCAAGGCAGTGAGTAGTCCATGGTTGAAGGGATGGTCTAGCTTGCAATGAAGTTGGATCGTCATGTGCTAGTTTAAACCAGACGAAATGAGTGATTCGAAAAGTGCCTACTCTCAGTGAGTTTTCAACAATGCTAAAGTCTTTAAAATTTTGAGTAGACATTACATAAACAAAAAAAATTTCTGAAGCAACTGCAAGTACCTCTACCCATTGAGAAGGAATGTAAACCATTGTAGATTTCTTCTGACACTCAATAAGGGCAAAGTCCCTATCACACGGTAAAAAACTGTGACCAGTTATATGAATTTCTGTTCAACAGTGGTGAAGATTCTACTTAAAATAAGATGTTGTATAAGGGCTATCATTTTCCAGTTACTATTTTGGCCTATGCACCGATCTGACCATATAATTAAGTTGCGAGTCTTGTTCTCTGGTAAAGGTGTAAAATGATGAGTCATATACGCAAGGATACACGATGCAATTTCTGCAGAGCCTCACTTTCCTTTAGTCTCACCCCAAAGAAACATCATTCTTTTGTTTTTTCCTTGGTTATGAATAACCTAGACTTTGTAGCACGATAACTGTCTTTGGTAGAAAACATCGTCATGTGTCAGAGTAGGGCAATAGAGGACCTGTTCTAAATCAACACAGAGAACAATGGTGTCTTTGTTAACTTCACCTGTCTTTTTATCATTTCCATGTGTCGTTTATGCACTATCGGCTCTATTATGATGTAACCTACTCTCGATTTCTATTTTATTTAGTAAATTTGGATCGTCAGTTGATTTCAGTTTTAAGAAAAGAGAGTCACAGAGTTTACATGTGTCTGATCAAGGGATACCAAACCTTAAATCAAAACTCATATTAAAAATGTCCCGATAATAATGTAAATTAACTTTTGTATCAGGTTATCTTTCCTTAAGAAGGTTTCACATTTTTTGTACATTTAAATCAGGTGATAAACACTGTTTCTTATTATCATTCCTAGAGTAGTGATTATTCTGGAAAGGAAAAGAAGCAATATGGCTCATAACAAGAGATCTATTCTCCTCAGGAATCTGATTTGGTCGATTATCATGAGCGCCATTAATGGTTTGTTAAACTTAATTTTTTGTATTAACATTTGAACTCTACAAAGAGTTATCTGGTAAATAAGACACAGAGTCTTTCTGCAAACTCTAAGTGAGGATCCATTAACTTTGATAAAATACTCTACGGCAGTGACTTTTTTAACAGTTTTCACTAACCCGGCACCGCTTTATGTCACCAATCGTCAGACAAACCTTATTAAGATACGATGTTTGGAAGTTATAGTCTAATTTGTAGAATTCGTTGAACATAGAGATTTTGTCTTCATCCTGAATTTCCCAACACTTATATTGGCAGCTGCAGACTCATCCCTGAAACCAAAACAACCTACGAAATATTCTGCTGAAATAGGATATTTTAAAGAAAAATAATATCGAAAGTACTTTGAGTTAACAACTTAATGATCGTACTATCGTACTTTAGGTCATTGTATTCATATAGCATATTATGTTCTGCACTGTAAACAAGATGTCTAGTAAACAAGGTGTTTAGAACATTACTGTATTCCCCTCACTTGGAGGAAGTTTTCCTGGCTTCGGAATTTTTTCTCTGTCATGTAAGGCTCTCCTGATTTTCTCGCACCCTTACGTATATTCCTAGTCCACTTTGAAATGTTGATTGCCCTCTTTTTGCTACGATTTACATCGGATGGAGACAAGCAAATATGCTGCGAAGTCGACATACTCAGGCGTTTGGAACATTACTGCACTACGACACCTTAAACTGGCAGTTTTATACCAGTCGCAGGGCTGCCATACCAATATACTTTCACACAAAAATACCCTCCGCTTGTTTACGATGTTGTATAGAATCTTTCTATATAAAAAACACGATTTTAGAAAATGTGTCGCTTAGAACATTACTGGCGGGACCCATTTAAATGTTTTCCAGATTCCAAATTTTTATTTCAGTCAAATTTGTCACCATACTAAAAAAAGTTTGATTAAAATTAGATAAATAATTATCAAAGTCTATCTGTTTAACTTGTAATTTCTTTTGTGTTTTGCGTTAAATGCAGATAAAATCACTGTTTATTCATAAATATCAATAAATCAAGTCGACAGTAATATATCTAGTTTAAGAAGTTTAGAATTTCTATGAAATCAAAAGAGCTTTGATTGTGTTAGCTTTTGTTTGAATAATTTTATTTTGGCTAAATTATAATATGCTAAAGTGATTCTACCCATAAAGTTGCATTAAATTTTGTATTAAAATCATATGCCATCGCCGAAAAATATCTTGTGGTCTTCATTGCATTATTTGTACATTTGTTTAACTTATTAAACATCAGCTCCATTTATAAAGTTAACACTTGAAAATATTTAAACTTGCCTAAGTAAAAGTATTCTGATTTATAATGAGGATGGTCATTTCATGAAATCCTTTTATCCCTGAAAAACATTAGAAAATATGTAGCAAGCAAAAAAATGCATATAGGCCTTTGACATTCCATGCAATACCCAGATGATAGATTGAACAAATGTATTTATGCGTAGAATAACTATTGGACAGGGAAACAACTGAGCTGAAGACAAAATATAATATAAAGAAAATAGCTGACCTAGCATGGAACAAAGAAGGTTCAAATTCGTAACTAATATAAAAATGAAGGAGAGGCTAATGTCTTACGTAATGAAAATCTTGCACTTAGTGAAAAGTTGGGAAAAAACAGTGTAAGAATTTTGTCCATTTAGATTTAACCTACACCTAAGTATATATTACTTATAATATATTTTTATATGTAGAGTCTACTTCAGACAATGTATGCAATTTGTTTTATAAAATTATTTTTATATTTACTTTTATGAATGATAGAGCAGTTTAAACTACAAATACTGACACTACTTTCATTCCTTTCAACATTTTCTGTTTTGATAATTTTTTATTTTGTTCAGGTAAGCTTTTATAATTGTGTATCTGCATTCCAGAATTTTTAATGTAATGGGATTTCCTCATGACAAAGAATGGGAAGATATTCGTAAAATGCCCGAACATCCTACATTGTTAAAGGATTTCAAGCGTTCCAAGTATGTGAATATATTAATAATAATAAAATAATGTTTGTGATTCAGATGGGAAAAACAATTTAGAACAAGTAATTTATTATATAGTTTAGAAGTGAAAACATACAAAATAATAGACTTAGTAAAAACTTAGTAAAAACTAAAGTAATAGACTTAGTAAAACTTTTCAAAGTTATTGACAATTTGTGGTACAGTTACTTATTTAAATTTTCCTTATTTTTCTGTGTGAAAGACATCTCTTTAGATTAGTTTTAAATTGAATAACTATAGTTAGATATTTTTCAATACTATAACAATCCCCTTTTTCAGGTTTTTCCTTCTCTATTAATAAATTTAGATATTTGTTATTACACTACATATATTTATCTGTCATAAATTTAATTTTTTTATAAATATAAGTGGACGTTTTGTTGTTAAATTATAAATACTATTTTATTTATTTGACTACGTCTCTTAGTCAAGAGCTTTTAAGACTTGGTTCTATGTAATAAATACCATACATAGCCTATTGAAAATAAAATCCCATCTACATTTGTAAATCCCATCTACTAACAATTTTAATAACTTAATATATTATTATTTTAAACATTAATTTGTTTTGTGGTTTTTCACCAAGGAAATAGAGTGTTTTTGTTTACACTCTCAAATAGAGAATTTATTTGTTGTGGTAATGCTTACAAAAACTAAATTTTACCATAATATTGAATTCCTCCTCTGTTTCAGTTACTCCAATTGTTCTCTAGTCAAGTACATGGAACGTCATAAGATTAAATCAGACAGCAGGGCATTTCATTTGGTTAGTAAGAAAATTACTTTTCTGTTTTAACTCTTGAATTTTGTAGTCAATTACGTGGTGAAATTTAATTAATCATTTTTACATTAGTTTACGACTATCCAAACTTTAATTTTGTAAATTGTAAAAACTTACAAATAAGTTTTTAAAAAAATTACAAAATTAAAGTTTGGATAATCATAAACTAACGTAAAAGTGATTAATTTATGTTTTAATACTCAGTACATTTTATAAGTGTAATGTGAAATTCATTCTCCCTTTTAGGTAAATAGTGAAACATATTTTATCAGAAACTTATAAATAAAGCAAAATTTAAAAAATGTCACTATATTTATTAAGAGGATCATGATAGTTGATTAACCTAATGTATTTCTAGGATGGGCTCAGATTATCCTAACAAAATATTTGTAGCATGTGCGATGGCAAGACCAGTCTGTCATGAATTTTTTTTGTTGCTTCTAGAGAGTTTATTTACAGTGTTGAGCCTTGTACAAGACTAGATGTATGGGATGTCTAAAAGATATTTATCACATCCTGAAACTTACAGAGTAAATAGAAAAAGATATTTATAAAAGTCATTTGTTATATTATTCTAAAATAATAGAACCTTTCACCGGTTTTTATTTCAAATGAAGTATAGTTTTTACTTAGTGGCAGTCGGCAGTTTATGTTTGTTGTGTGTCATATTACTTTGTAAAAATTGAAAATCTGCTTAGATCTTAAACAATATATTGCAAGAGTCAAAGTGAGTGTAATGACATTGTAAAGTTGCAATACTTGTACACAATGAGTGCTTCAAATTCTACCTCAGTAAAATACAATTCTAATTAAACAATTTGTGTAAATATATGTAAATATTTTTAAAATTACTGCAAGTAATATTTTATTGTTCTTATTAATAATTATATCAAATAATAATGAAATTCTAACTTAAGTTCATAATAATTAATACAAAAATTACACCTTAGAAAATATACTTAGCTGACCTGGAAATAAAGAATGTTTGTTTATCACAAGTCACACGCCAATCATCCCACCTCTGGTAGTCAGCTCTTCAGCTAACTCAAACTCTTGCCTCAGTGTGGGCAAAATTTTGTTATGGTGTGGCCACACCTGTATGTTCTGTGAATATTCAAACATGGCAGTGTCATTAAAAATTCCTGCCAAATGTGAATTCACTTGTTGCATACAAAATGTTTGTTCTATCGATATTTATTGGTAAATTCAACATGTGTATGGTGGTATGAACGAGTTTTTTATAAGAAAATGGTGTGTCATTTTTAACCAAGGAAGAACCATGTAAGAAAATGTATAGTCACTGGATGCTCAAGATTTTTAAGGATTCTTTTGAGACGAAATGGATGAGAGCAGCCATTGTGTTTTTGATTGGAAATGACAAACATGACCACGTTTTAAAGAGAAATGAAATTTGGATTTTGTACAAAACAACAGAACAATGAAACAAAACATCGATCTATTGAATAATATATCTCAAACTCCCCCTGAATACTGAAGAAAAAAAACAAATCTAAGCACCAGAAAAGTAATGGGAACCATTTTTGGAACAAAAAGGGTTTAACCCATATAGAGTTTATGCCAGTAGGAGAATTAATTAAGTCAGTAGCTTATATTGAAACTGAAACAGGTAACAAATCTAACAATGCGGGTTTGACCTTTATGGCTAAAGAATATAAAATTGGCATAAAAAAACTGGCTACATGATACAACTGCCTTGACACTTATGGCAACTATATCAAAAAATAGATAAGGTACTACAATGCTGAAAATAATGTTTTATTGATATCTTTTGTATTTAATCAGTTATATCAAAACATTCTCTACGTTTTAGATGGCCCGGTATAATATTTATTTTTTTATAAGTGAAAATATTTTTGTGGCAAAATATAACTCAATTGATAAATCCTAATCGCTAATTACTGTGACATGGATCTAATTAAACCTGAAGAAGGTTAAGGTGTTTGTTTATAATTCCAGTTCATTAAATGACCTATTTTTAAATAATCTTTTAGGGAATTATAGAAAAATAATTACATAAATAATATAAAACCATCAAAAAGATAGCAACCTATAAATTCTAATTTTGTATATTTTCTTTTATTAGAAAATTCAGAATTCAGTAAGCTCATATGGAAAAAAAAAATATTCCAAGTTTACGTTTTTTTAGAATAGCCTAACTAAATACTGTTTTAGAATTGGGCAACTAACCTAAATTCATCAACACATTCACTCTCACTGTTATTGGTTGAACTTACTACACCTTTATCTACTAATCAAACCAAACTACCTTCATTATCACTTGATCTTATTTCATTTAGTTCAATAAAGTTTTACAATATAAATACTAACTAATGTTATTGTTACAGTAGAACTCTAATTATCATAACCAATTAAAAAAAAAATGTAACTTCATTCCAGTAATAAAAAATTTGTATAATTGGATTTTCTTATAAAAACAGTTAATTTCAGTTAGTTACAAATGAGAGAAAAAAACTGTATTTTGCTATAGAAGTATACTTTTTTCTAAGCCTCTAAGTTTAAACGATAGGTTGTACACAAAAAATTTGACCTGAACTTGGGTTCCTATAGATTGTTGTGGAAAAAACCTATTGAAAATTGGATCTTCTGATTTATTGTTTTTTTTTGTTGACTTCACTAATTTTTTTTGGAGTATTTTTATCCTCAGTTTCAAGCACTGACATGAAGTTTAAAAGTGTAGGTTCGCTCCTTCTAATGTCTGAAATCATTCATCGTCCAACACTGTTTATCTCAGGCAACTGTTTACCTCTAAATTCTGTATCCGATTGATCTATTATTAGTTTATCGTTGATAATACAACTCGTTTTATTTTAGAAGCCATATTGAATGACAAAATAAACTCACAAAGTAAAACAACAGACTGATATGAATCAAGTTTTAGTTTTAAAAAAATGATTCGGGTAAGTGGTTTCGGATAATTGGAGTTCTTCGGCATAAACAAAAACAAAATGGCCTGCCATTTCATGTTTATAAAGTAAAACTGCTGGGGAACTGCTGGCAATAGCTTGTTATGTCACACTGCAGTGATATTGTTTATTCAAGAACAAAATTCAATATTTAATGATAATTCATTGGTTTGTAGAGCTCAGTCATACCAATTTTAGTGAAAAATAGTTACCAAATCAAACACAATATTGTTGCTAGAGGATCACGGCAAACCCAGTGCTGCTTGCCTATAGCATTGGATCCAAAGTGTTAAAGGTTTAATTGCATTTTTTTTAGGAAAACGGTTTGTGACAAAACTTTTCTAGTTTCAAATTTCATTTAAATGGAATGATATTCATAATATATATATAATAGATGATATATATATATATATATATATATATATATATATATATATATATATATATATTCTTGATATTTTACGTTATCCATTGTTTTTCCGTTGCACTGACTTTATGAAGTTAATATATTACTATTGTAAGTAATTTTATCCACACATTTATAAAAACATACACAACAACTTAATGAATCTACAAACAACATATACAGAAGACATACTATACAGAAATATCATACACACAGATCAAGAAAAAGTGCGCGTAACGTCAACAAACACCGGCTTCACGGACGTAGCATCCACAGCAGAGAAAAATCAGTGATTCGACAATGGTCTACGACCGAAAGGTGCCTCATCACTCAAGGTAAAATTATTGCACTTAATGGTGGATAAAATTACTCACATAAGTAATATATTAACTTCATAAAGTCAGTGCAACGGAAAAACAATGGATAATGTTAAATATCAAGAATATATATATATATATATATATATATATATATATACATACACACACTTGATATTTTACGTTATCCATTGTTTTTCCGTTGCACTGACTTTTTGAAGTTAATATATTACTATTGTAAGTAATTTTATCCACCATTAAGTGCAATGATTTTACCTTGAGTGATGAGGCGTCTTTCGGTCACGTGACCATTATCGAATCACTAATTACTTTTTCTCAATTTTTCTGATGCGGATGTTCGGTCCATCGTGTTGGTATTTGTTGACATCATACACGTATTTTTAACACTTACAGTAACATGATAAATAAAGCAATAAAATACACACAGGATAACAAACAAAAATTAAATGAATAATTAGATAACATTACAAAAATAGCAATAGAAAATGGATACAACAAACAACTTATAAAAAATATATACAATAAATTCACAAAAAAACCTAACCTCAACACAACACTACAACCGGAACACAAAAATAATAAAAATAAAAAAATCTACCTAAAATATAAATACACCAATAACAAAATGGAAAAAATAACAAATATATACAACAAAGAATGCTACACTCCAACATATAAACCAAACAACAAAATAATAAAATATCTTAATAACACAAACCACAAAAAAAATTCAGAAAAATATAACCTATCAGGAATTTACAACATTACATGTAACAACTATAATGCATTTTACATAGGGAAAACAACCAGATCATTTAAAATAAGATTTGAAAAACATTAATAGAGCATTCAAAAACAAAAATTCAAAAGTATCAAATGTTGCAGCAAACCTAATATCACATATACATGAAATAACAAATTACGAAAATAACCTAACCATTCTTGAAATAAATAATAACCCAATAGAACTAAACTCACTAGAAAAATACCACATTTATAAAAACATACACAACAATTTAATGAATCTACAAACAACATATACAGAAGACATACTACTCAAAAACATTATACACAAGACTCAAGAGGAAACGTGTATGACGTCAACAATTACCAACACGACGGACCGAACATCCGCACCAGAAAAATTGAGAAAAAGTAATCAGTGACAATGGTCAAGTGACCGAAAGGCGCCTCATCATTTAAGGTAAAATCATTGCACTTAATGGTGGATAAAATTACTTACAATAGTAATATATTAACTTTATATACATATATATATATATATATATATATAAACTAAATTTGTTCACAATTTAATCGTGGCTTTTGTTATTGGTGTATATTTAATTGCAAGTAATTGAATTACCCATATAAAATTACAAATATATTTATTTTTATATTGAATTTATTAATGTATGTTCATCGGTTAAATCACTATTAAAAAATCTGTTAAAAACCAAAAACCTCTAAAATATATTGCATTTTTTTTAGTATTTCTTCTTATTTATTCTTGTAATGTATTCTTTAATGAATTAATTATGACATAATTGTTCTACATGGAAATAACTCTTACCAGATGAATTTGGGTTCAAGTAATTATAATTTAAATTCCCGTGAAACTTTTATAACTATCAAAAATTTTAATTGAAAGTAGAAAATTAAACTTCTTAAAATTATATTTTGCATTCTATTTTAACTTTCTGTTTAACAGCTTCAGAAATTGTTGCTGATGGATCCTAATAAGAGGATTACTTCAGAACAAGCGATGCAAGATGCTTATTTCCAAGAAGAACCACTGCCAACTCAAGAGTAAGTAAGAGTGAAACATCGTAAACAACATGGATGGAAATAACTAGGTACACCTTGATCTCTCCAACACATATGCCTCCCATTTTTGAAAACTAAGAATTTCACAATAAATCTTCCTGATGTCACCTCATTTCTCTTGGAACACCTACCTTTACAGCATATCTCACATCACCCTCTCCATACTTCGCATGAGTGTTCAATGAGTCTTTGCCTGTTATATACACCTTACTAAGTGAATCCGATGAAATAGTAAGCAGAAATTTCTATGTAACTAAATAGGCAATTCGAGTTATTGTTCCAAACATCAATTCTGCTCTTTTAATGTTGTTCCCCAAAGTTCTAAAACACCGTTAATATCTTTTTGAAGAGAATTGAAATTTTATCAGGGATTGAGGTTTTGCAATGGTTTTTCTAAATTTGTGGCATAATGTAAAAACTTATGTCAGTAACTATAACATTTCTTGGTGCTATGTGGCAGTACAAAGGAATGCTATAGGAAACTTTTAAACTGTACAAGCTTCCTAAATGAGTAATAGTTACTCCTTCCTATACTTCAACTACATTATAAAGTACCTGCAGGGGGGTGTGGACTAGTTGCACCTACTAAGAGAGGTTTGGCGTCCCTTGTGGCACTTGAGTCAAACTTACACACTATTGACAACACTTACTTCAATATTACACACTCTATTTATTACACATTCTACAAACAAAACATTTACAAAACAACAGCTGTACATATGAACACTTGCACCTTCTTTTAGGGTATTTTGGCTGGTCAGAACCATTGCACATTGGGAGTACCGAAAAGACAGAACTTGACAAACTCTTGTCTGGGATGCTGCTGTGAGCTTGGTCTGCCAAAGATGTTTGTGCTGCTGCTAGCCTCCCAGCCACTTCAGCCCTTGGTCAGGGAGTGTCTTCAGTGCATGGAAGTCTGAATCCTTACACAGTATTCCGAGTGCTCGACTGATGCCCATCCAGTCGAGCTAAGGAGGAAAACTATAAGCCCCAGAGTTCTGAGGGGTGGAAGTGATCCTTATGTGATCCATGAGTGTACCCCCTCCTATAGTCTTGCATGTAACGCCTGAAACAAAGCCTGGTTTAAACATATTTCTCCTTTCCTTATTAATTAGGTGATTAACTGCCTTTGCTGGAGGTGCTGTTTTTTACATAAAGAAACTTAGAACTGGGACACTGCTTATTGCAACATGTAACAAGAAGCATACCTGTGGTAATCTGAAAATGACTGTCTTTTTTACCTCTATGGGGAGCCACATATACCAGGACATGGTATATGTGGTTCCCCATAGATCCTTGAATTTCTCAAAGGGGTCATCAGTTATTGAAATGTGTAAACAATCACAAATTCTAGAACACTGTAGGCTATTATTCTTGGAATTCTGGTGCCTGACAGTTATTGGAATGCGTAAACAAGAACAAACTCTACAACACTGTGCCAAAGGAGAACAATGATTCATGCCTACCAACAGAGTTACATTTCTGTGTACAGATATAGGTGGGTGTACAGATATATTTCAAGAAAAAAAATTACATACACATAACAAATTTATATTAATTTTATTACTGAGAACAGCAAATCTATCTTCCATATTTAGGAGTATACATTGTTGAGAGAGTTTTATTAAAGATCCCTATGTTAAGAGACTGGAGATTAAAATTTGTCTGTAAAATTGAGGTGTCTGTAAGGAGAGGTTTTACTGTAGTATATTTTACACTACAAAATGGTGCTTTTATTTATTTTAATATTACGTAAGTATTATATTGGGGAATATTCTTATGTAAAACAATACTAACATGAAAATAATATCCTATAATCAACAATATTGATTCATTTTTTTAGTGTTTTTGCTGGATGTGCCATTCCTTATCCTAAACGTGAGTTCCTGACTGATGAAGATCAAGAAGATAAATCTGACACTAATAAAGCACGACAGAATCAAGCAAATAATGGGGGTCAAGGTGGACAGTCAGATGCAGGCAGTCATAACCACAGTCATAATCATGGTCATCCAGCTAACAACAAGCGTGTTCGTCTAGCTGCTCCTCCACATCCCGTTAGCGGTCCATCGACAATGCAACCTCAGCAACAACAACCTGATTTCCATCATATCACTCAGCAGGGTATCATCTTTACTTCATCAGCTAATAACCAGCCTGGAAATTTTCAACAACGGTTTTAACACTGTACATTATTAGTCTGAAAACATACTATTATTATTTAAAACATACACTATAAATTATTGTTTAACTAAGTGAATATTTTAGAACTTACTTGCTGTCACGTTTCAAAACAATCTTTTTGTTTACGAAGTAGAATGTCAGCTTTGTAAATGAAACAATTATTTTGAAACGCATCAGCAAGTAAGTTCTGAAGTATTCACTTAGTTACGAAATAATTACTTATAGATTAATCAATGAATACAGATGATTTCAACAAGCAACTTTAATTTAAAATACTCTTGGAAAGACTACATACGTTTTAAAGGCAGCGTAAATGTGGTTGTGCCTTTGTATTATTTTGTTAATTTATATTAAATACAGTTTTATAGAGATTAATATTGCAAAAAAATTTAATTTCCTTTCTCTGTAATTCCTGCAGTTTAAAATTGCATTTAAAAATGACATCATGCTTTTGAAATCAATACCTACATATTCAAATAATGATGAAATTCTTTTCTGACTAGCCCCATTATAATTAAATTACGTCTTGAAAGGTCATCAACTGTATAACTTTTGGCATACATGGTGCCCTCTAGTTATCATCAGTTTAATCTAATAATACAACCTGCAGGTTTCTTAAGACCAAAACTTAAGGCAGTAAACTGTGTTGTAAGGCAGTAATGTTTTACACCGAGTAAGAACAGTTCCACAGATTGATGATGCATTGTTTGATGAAGTTTATAAATCTTTTGAATAAACCAGAGTACCATTTATTTCTATTAGACACGCAAATACATTAATGAGCATGCAGACCCATAGTTATGGACACACATGTGGATGCATTGTTTAATGAAGTTTATAAATCTTTTGAATAAGCCAGAGTACCATTTATTTCTATGACTCGCATATATATAAATGAGCGTGTATACACACAGTTATGCACACACAGATGAACACATACACATTATTTTTATATAAAACTGAAGACTTGAGAACTCCAAATAGAAACTAACATAAAAGTAAAAGTCAAAATAGTGAACTCAAAATCTCACAAAAAATTGTGTTTATTAAAAAATAATTTTTTGTGAGATTTTGAGTTCACTATTTTGACTTTTACCTTTGTGAATAGTTCTCACTAACTAAGCTCTAATTAACTAAATGAGAAACTAACATTTTGAAATGAAATAAATACGTAAAAAAAACTTTTATTGTGTACATTTTAAAGCTACACTCTTAGGGTATTTTTGAGCATATTCTCCATCCAAATTGAGGCACTTATCATAAGGTAATACAAATTATTCAATTCCAACTTTGAAAAAATCTTCCGCCTGCGATCATAAACACTGTTTGAGAGTTGCCATATTTTTTGTTCTGACAGAGTTTTCTTTGTTCCTGGGATCTTTTGTATGGATTGTTGGAATCAGACTTCATAAAATTAATGGTAGCGAAGCTTCTCCACAAATAATTTCATGAACTTTGTGAAATTTGGAAGAAAATGTATTAAAAGTTTAGTTATCATGAAAGGCTCATTTGTTCATGAATTCTCTCTTTGATTTTTACTACCCTGACTTCAGTAATCAGGCTAGGCTGACCATTGCAGTCCTCGCTGTCAACATTGGTACTACATACAACTATTCTTTGAGCTTAACTTGTGAGGCTTTCTTAAAACAAATAAAAGACATACACAAGACTCACAAATTAATCATTAACTCATATGCGTTTCAATGACAAAGTCATCATCATCAGTGAGTGTTGCTACAACAAATTTTAACTTACAACTAATGAGTTGTAAGTTAGAGTTTGTAGTAACAACATTCACTGATGATGACTTTGTCATTGAAACGGATATGAGTAAATAAATGACTAATTTGTGATTCTTGTGTGTCTTTTATTTGTTTTATTGGAACTACAGTTTTTAAATGAGTGTATCACTGCTTTACCCTGCTTTATTGGCAATAGATTTGGGTTGTAGTTTTTTGCCAACACAAACCTAATTACTGAACACACTTCACAAGTAAGAGTTTCAATTGTAATGAACATATTAATTAGTTACAGTAAGAAAGGTAGGAGGGATACAGCCCTCCCACTACCACAGCTGGATATGTACTGAGGGTAAAAATCTTTTGACACCAAGGTGGTAACTTTTGCCTCGCCCACTGTCACATTAGTCCCAAACAACTACACTCATAGTTGGTCCATTTTTGTTTTTTTAAACCATTGAGGACAAAGTTTACATAGTTCTACCTAAACACTGATAACAACATGCCTTTTTATATTAGAAATCAAGAAAACACAAAGACTTTTTCACAGTGACAAAATGTTATACCTATCAGCACATTTATTTAATATATATACTAATGTGTTCTTGCATAGACAAAGTTTTTGAATGGTCAGTATGTTTAATATAAAATTTTGAATTTTAAGATGCTCTTATTTTTTTTAAAATTTGATGTTTTTTGTAACTAAGTTTTAATTTTTATATCTTATAACCTTTAAAATTACTATTGTGATATTAACTGAAATTCCAGCATACAGATTACCATTTCTGATGCACAGGCAAAATTTAAGTCATTAAAAAAAATTACATAAGATGTTAAAAAGGAACAAGTTTAAAATTTACTAAAATATTCTTTAAACTCTTGGCAAAATAAAAAATACTATTATTTGAATCATAATTAAAAATTTAATTAACGGTTTTAATGTATGCATAAATTGGCCATTTTTAAATTAGCTTTTTATTACAATAAATTAGCATAAATTTAATATTATTATTTTCATCATTTACTTAGAAGATCTTAACATTTTATTTTACTTAATTTTTCTGACATTCCTAGGTTTGTCATAATAATTTTAACACAGTGGGACTATTTTGAAATACATCTGTTTTAGTATGAAAAAAACCTAGAAATGATGAATAAATTTAGTACTATGAAATAGTTTAGATTTATATTATCTTAAACTAATAAATGAGAGTATGTTTTTAAAAAAAAATGTTCATATAAAATATTTAAATATTCTTATAACATGAGGAAAACAATTCAAATATATTCAAACTAATGAAAAAATGTAAAAGAATTAATTACAGTAGAACCCTTCAAGTCAGAACCCCAGAAATCCAGGCCCCTGCAAAATTTGAACATGATTTGATGAAAACCAAATTTCAAAAAAGTATCTAAAATTGAATGAAGTATGTACTGAAAGTTTGCTACTTACGTAAAACAGGCTGAGATGTGTAATATATTGGAATTGACACTGTAAAAGCATGATATAATACGAAGGCCTATATTGTACTACTCTATCACTTCATTAACATAGAATTTGTTGCCGGTAAAATAAAAATAAAAAAGAAATCACTAAACTATATGTTTCACTTAAAAAAAAGACACAAACACTTAACTATATTTTTCACTTAAACTCAGTTACCATCTGACTAAGAGACCTAAACCTTCCCAAGAATGCGATGTTGTGCCACCGTTGCATTAGCATAACATTTTTGGATGTTCCAGCTGCATGTTGTTCTACGTAACGCAAGGCAATGTCGAGAGCGGCGTCAGCATCGACACGAGTAACAGCATTTGTAGAGGCATCTTTTCCTTGCTATCCTATCTGCTGCACTGCCATTGTGTTGATCCTGGATCATAGACACCATGCTATGCTCGGTATATTCTTTATTGTTATTTAAGTTCATTTTTTTAAGGGTTCGTGGGTTGGTGGGTTTTCCAATTACCATTAATGGTAGCTTATTTGTTCCCGCGGTATTACTGCAAGGTAAAACTGTGAGATGCTGTTTGCTACTTTTAAAGCCTGGCACAGAAGATTTCTCTTTAGAAGCAAGACTTTTAGTGGGAAGGGCTTTAAAATTTAATCCGGTCTCGTCCGCATTGATACATTTGCTAGGGTGAGTAATTTTCAGGCGATATCAAATCTGTGAATTCATCTAGTAGTTCTATTATTAGGCTACGGAATTTTGTAGGCTACAATACAGCACATTACTTAAAGCTGTAATTTACAAACAGACACATCTGTTAAATGTTAAAGAATGGAATAGACTTGTACTATAATATTTTTCTTGAATGAAGGTCTACAATACAGTATTTATACTGAAATATGTAATAAATAATACTCTAATATTGTTCGTTAATTAAAAAAAACGCACTTATGTCAAATGGAAATTACACAGCAAATCCGAAATGCCAACTTTTTCGGCAAATCCAGACTTTTCCAAATCCGAAAAGGTATAGCCTTATTATATTAGTTCAGATTTGGGGTTCCACTGTAGTAGTAAAATTTAGACACTATAAAATTTGTATAAAACATATAGTTGGTCCTTCCAGTCCTAAACAGCATTGTAAAAAAAAAAAATAAAACTATCTAAACTGATTCAAGCCATCTGAATTCTCCAAAATAATGAATTATTTCAATGCATTTACTTTAGGGAATCCAAAAAGGCTAAATTAGTTCAGAATTTCAAAGATTATTATTTTGAGAATGTAATGTAGAGATAGTATAACAATGCATTTTCAAACTAGTTGAAAGGACTTAAGTTTGTTGCGGTCTCTTTGCTTGACCGATATGCCATTAAGTTTTTCAGATGCTTCAAGAGGCCTTCAATGATGACTGCATTTCAAGGTCCATCTGCAATGGCACTAGGCGTTCAAGGAGGACTGAATGTACAAAAACGTGAATTGTATGCATGAAGTTTTGGGTTTTGACTATAGCATCCAGCAAATTGCTGACACACTAAACATGGTGCTACATGTTTCACATTTGGGGTACATGGGATTCTATTCGAAACCGGCCGACATTCTTCACTCTGTTTTAACTGGAATTGAATCCTGGATGTTTGAATATAACCCAGAATCAAAAAAGCAGAGCAGTTAACAATACACAAAATAATACCCCTGCCCCAAGAACATGTGAATAAGAAAGTCTTGCATCAAAATGATGCTCATTATATGTATTTTTTTTGACTCTAAGGAATTTTACATTTTTTGTTTGCTTTAGTTTTGATCATCACATGAGCACACAGAGGTACCTCGATTAAGATGAATATTTAATTCAGAATGTATAATAATTTGAGTGGGTTGCAAGTGGATATATTTTGTTTTTGTTAATAAAAGTAACTGGGAGCAAGTAATGTTTCACAATCGACTGTAGTTGTCGTTAGTTGGTATGACAAGTGTTCTTTTCGCTTACGGCAGGTGGCGTGGTTGCTAGTACACAATATAACATTTTTATGTACAAAGATTGCGGTTCTTACAATTATTACATAAACTACCAGCCCAGAGTTTTTCCCCAGCCATAATGTTGATGAATACTCTTAAAATTAAGTTATTTTGAAGCCATTCTGAGTAGTGGAAAAAATTTAAGAAATTGAGTTGAAAAGAGTACGTTTTGAAGTTCAATCACCTTACCTAATGAAAAATTCTTCAATGATGTATGCAGAATCATTATTTTTATGCCTTTATAAAAATAATACCTAAATTTAAATTTATATACTTCCCTCTATTCCAAAACCCTTTAATTATACTTATACCATTGTGGATTTCTGCTTCAACTTATGTGTCATTGATTATTTGCTGCATATGGAAATGACTTATAGAGGTTATACAAAATCTCAAAATGAATAACACTATGAAGGTTCAATATTGATTGTTTGAAATCATATATTTTATATAAGTATAGAATGTTAATGACTCCTGAGTCATTGGATGCATTTTGTGAATTTCTATTTTATTAACATAATACAAATATTTTAATAAATTTATTGTACAGAAACTTGCTGTAATAAAAATTCGGAACTTGCATATTATACGGAGGCCATTATTATCAGAGGTTATTTTGCGGGGGATATAAGAACATTAAATATTTATACAGGACAGACTTTATTTGACTTACTGTGAAAATAACTTCTTATTATGACGATTGATTCTTGATTTTTGCCTCCCAAAAAGAAGTGATGTTGGCAAGAATTAAGTTGAAGGCATTGCCGCGTCACTCCCAATTGCCACATATATTTATTCCGGTGGTACCTCGATGCCTCTTGTTCCTCTATTTAGCACTTACTCACATCCCATTCATAATGTAACAGGGAAAAAATAGAAATATATTAACCACCACAGCGAGCGGTATAATAGTGGGGTCCGTATAATACATAATTATCAAAAATTCTCTTTGCTATACTACTGAGGTAAAATATAAATAGGTTTATTGTAATTAACATGTGGAATTACTTTACAAACAACATTGCAATGGAGTTAAATGTCTTGATAATTTTTAGTATAGCTAATTTGATCCCCCAATATTCTATTCACTATATTTTCTTATACATTACTTGAGATAGAAATGGTTAGTAAATTTTAAGAACTTTATCAGCAACTGGAAATGTGTTTCAATCAATTAATTTTTAGCTTCAATTTATGCCATCTTTTTGATCTGTTCTTATTTCCCAATTGTGAACCATTTGAATAGTAGTATAAGACTTCTGTTTATTCAAAGCATTTACATAACAGAGGAGTGTATGGAAAGACAGCATTGTGTACTAAACTCAAGTGTACCTTTCTCTTGAGTGTTTGTAGAAGAAAATATTTCTTTCTTCAAAAAATATATTTAAAAATTGTTTTATTTATAACTTTTCTTTCCCTTGGCCATTTTTTGCAGGTTCCCTGTTAAGTTTCCTTGCACTGTGATCTTGTCAATTCACTACTACTTTGGTCTGAAAAATTGTGCTGTTCCCCTTCAGAACAGTTAATAGAAATCAATATATTTCATGTATATCAACTGCATTTTAATTTAGTAAGGACCTCTATCAGAGTCTGTCTGTATTATAACTTTTTGAGATTAACAAAATTGAAAAGCATTGATTGATGTGAAATTTACTTGGTCACAGAAGGCAAGTTTAAACTAATTTTTCTTATTTACAAAATGATTAATGTAAATTTTAATTAGAAATATATAGTAGGCTACTAACATAATGTATTAAGAAACAATAGGTTATAATTTTCCTTCAATTTTATCGTAAGTGGAATACAAAATTTTACCAAAGTTTAAAATTATTTTTAAAACAAAATAATTCAATTAATTGAACAGTATGTAATTAATTTTGGAGACTTATCAAATTACAAACTTGTAAAGAACAAAGACCTAGTAAAAATGTTTCACAAGAACTTATTTCTAAAATTATATGCTATTTGTTAATACTAATCATGTTATTATTAATCAGCAATAATATAATAGTATCTATTATATATTAACAAAAATGTCTGTAAATAACACATTTCTTCTCAAAATTATAAAAAAAAACTTTTATGATTCATAATATACAACATGATTTACTTTGAAGATAAACAATTTTAATATTTTATGTACAGGAAAAAACCATTAGAACTAGTACACATAGCAGGCATATATATGTATACTTAAAAATGTATAGAATACTATAATTTATAGTTATTATTGCACTTGATAAAGGTTGAATTGCCTAACATAATGTTGGTACTTTTTTACACTACTATAATTGTTAGCTTTGAAACATTGATTTTGCTAACCATGACTGGTATGTCTATGGTTAACAATAAAAAAAAGAGGTAATAAATTATTTGATGTATTACAACAATAAATATCAAAATCTTGTTGCTGTTCATGACGAGTTGGTTGATAATTACTTATTACACTTTTGCTATTACTTGCGACCAGACTTTTTGTTAACTAAAGGTTGTTAAATTGTTAACTTACACTTGGAGGAAACATTTTCGTCTTACGTCTTCTTCAGCCTTGAATTCTATATGTCTATAAAAGCAGAATACAATGTAGCTTACAGAACAACAAATAAAAGTCAAACGGCTATCAGACACAACATTAATAACAATACCAACACATACAATAACCCAGGAGTATACAAACTAAAATGCAACAACTGCAATAAGTCCTATATTGGACAAACAGGCAGATCCTTCGTCGAAAGATATAAAGAACATAAAAGCGCACTGCACACTAGTATTGAATTCACCTTCGCAAATCACCTCATGGACACAAAAGTATGGAAAATAATATGAGCATCCTCCACACATGCAACAAAGGCCATAAATGAAATACACTAGAACAGTATGAAATATATAGACATAGCAACACACATAAAAATGACTTCCTAAATGAACAAACACGGCACAGATCACATATACTCTTCGATCACATCACTTCTAACTTTCAAAAAAATGGGACGAGGAAGCACAACTGCAGCATTCTTAGTGGCAAAAATATGAGGCTGAAGAAGTTGTAAGACAAAAAACGTTTCCTCCAAGTGTAAGTTAACAATTTAACAACGTTTAGTTAAGAAAAAGTCTGGTCGCAAGTAATAGCAAAAGTGTAATAACAACAATAAAGTACTTATTTCAAAGTACTAATGCAATATTTATTAATCACTAAACAAATGAGTTTAAACGTAAACAACTTTAAAAATTTAAAGTTCGGATAGTCATAAACATTGTTTAAGTGATTAATAAGATTCACCGAATGTAATGGACTACAAAATTCAAGAAGTAATATTTATATTGTATTTATACTCATATATTATGCACAAAGTAATAATTATTTATAGTTATATTAAATAATTATATTAAAGAATCTATAAAACAATACATATGGAAAAAATTGTAATTAGTTTTCTGTATAACATATACTGTTGGTAAATAGTACTATTGAGCTAGTCCAGAGGGAGGGAGTTTTAACAGCTACATGACATATCCCTGGAATTCTCTCCCCCACTCCAAAGTAAGGGAGTTGAAGCAAATAAGGATTTTTTGTTGGATATGGAGGTAGTTTATTTACATATTTCATTACCAAATTTGAAGTGTATCGATAAGTTAGTACTATCAATATGATTTAATTTATTTACATAAGTCATACAAACATTTATTCCAAGAAACATGAACAGTTTATGGCAACTGTTTTCATAACAAAAATGTTTTAATTGACCACTACCTCAACATAACTGTCTACTATAAAAAATTGGTCCCCCAGGGTAGGTATGACATTAGTTAGTGGGCGAAACTAAATTTCCTAGGATAAAGTGAACTGAAATCAGTGTACATCAGTAAATAAAGTTTTAAAAAGGCAACAAGTCCAAGGCCTTTGGTGAAGGCTATGCAGAGCTACAGTCAACAGCAGTCTCCTCCATTGTCATTACAACCATCTAATCTCTGGAATTTTTTGATCAATGGGTGTGGCTATATAATGATCTTGACATATTATCAGCAGATTAGACAATAGCTGATCAACACTCAGTCCAGTTGATTGAATTTCAAAACAAGTTTCATGTTCCTGTCCCTCTTACACTAGTTAACATAACAATTTTTCTTTCTTTTAATATTTATTATATCCTAGCTAAAAAAAAACTATTTAAAGTGTTAACTTTTATCACAGTTACATTATTTCATCAAAGTTGCAATTAGTTAGAAAAGGCAAGGGGGCTGGATCAAATGAACAACGTTGCAACTAAACAACATTGAAAAACGAGCTTACGCGAGGTTTAATTAACCAACACACACGATTGTCAAACGAACAACATTTACATCAAGTCCAACTAATCAACAGTCTCAACGTGCAACACACGGATTTGTATCGCCTTGCCACTGTGCAGGCGCTCACAGTCCGATTTGAAATGTGTTACATGTTCTATTTATGATTACAGTAATCCTTCAAAGCAATAAAATGTATCTTTTTCAATCCTTTATTTATATCATAACTACAACAGACTGGTTTGAAAGGTTTTTTACATAATGTTCTAGATTTGAGAACGTACTGACCATTAAATAACAAACGAAGAACGTTCTCGTTGTTTTTTTCACTCAATTCTACTATTACTGTTAAATATAAATATTGTCAATAACTATATATTAACTTAAATATAACATATAATTACTTAAATAGACCTAATATTAGAGGAGAAGTTATAGAAATGTCTTTTCTAATTATATAAAAGATAATTTCGTAATAAAATTTTAATATTGTCCTTTGTTAGGCATTCATTCAGGTAAACATGTTTATTTCACTAATTTCCCTTAATACCTATATTTGTAAAACATAATTATTGTCAATAACTAATTATCAATTTAAAAACAATATATAATTACTTAAATAGACCTAATATTAGAAAAAGTTATAGAAATTTATTTTTCAATAATATAAAAGTTAATTTACAAATTAAATTTTAATATTGTTCTTTGTTTGGCATTTATTTAAGTAGAAATTTAAAAAACCTAATTTCTATAAACTAAAATGTATCTTTTGCTCAATCCCTTACTTCTGCAGTAACTGGTAATGCAACTGGTTTAAAAGGTTTTTTACAAATTATTTTAGATTTAACAACGTACTAACAATAAGATACAAGCGAAAAAGTCCTCTTTGATTTTATAGAATCACAAACTATTAGTAAATAAGTAATCTCAGTTTCTACCAAGACATAATACAATATTATTGTAACTAGTGACACTCTTACTGAAACAAAATACAAGGTAGAAGCTGTGTGAGTGGCTCAAATAACTTAATTAACAGAAAAATCTCGTGTGCTAATTTAGTAAGGAAAAAACGTAATTTTCTATAAACTAAAATGCATCTTTTCGTCAATCCTTTACCTCTTTAGTAGCTGGTAATGCAACTGTTTTAAAGTTTGTTTACAAATTTTTTTACATTTTATAACGTAGGCTACTAACAATAAAATAACAAGCGAAATGAGTCCTGTTTGATTTTATAAAATCACAAACTAATTTCAAATAAGTAATCTCAGTTTCTACCAAGACCATAATATAATATTATTGTAAATAGTGACACTCTTACTCGAACAAAATTCAAGGTTGAAGCTGTGTGAGTGGCTAAAATAACTTAATTAACAAGAAAATCTTGTGTGCTCATTTTGTATGCTAAAGTCATTTGAAAAAAAACAAATTTTATAACACTAATGTCAGGACTTATGATTAGAAAAAGAAATACAATTCTCTTACAGAATAAAGAGCTACTTGTTTAAACAATATGCTATATTTGTCTTTGCATTAATTTGTTTCCAACTCAAAATAAAATCTTAAGAGTACCCAAACATATGATTCTAATGCCATACCCATCCTAAAAACATTGAGACGTCGTTATTTAAATTCTAGACGTAACCGTTACTAACCACATGCCGTATCTGTAAATCCATAAGAATATGAAAAAAATGGTACTCTAGTCATCAATCCCAACATTTTAAATTTTAGATCTTATTTCGTTTAACTGTAGATAAAAGTGTAAACGAAATGGCCTAACCTCTTCGCAAATTTACTTCATAACCGCGATAGCCCATTTTAAAATGTACTTAACGCTTCTCATGTCAAGACCTTTACAAATATATTTTTTTCTGGTTTAGGTTAGGCTAAACAGAACAAATTTTGTTCAAATAGCACCAAGGTTATAGTCATGCTTAATGGGTAAACATAAGTTTACCTCATCTGCTTTATCCTCAATAATGGTCCACCTTAATAATATCCAATTATAATGGTAGCAAAACTCCCAATTATTGGTAAAGAAATTGATCCGGTAATCTCTATATTTCAATATTCAATACCAATAGCTACTACTTTATTTTAGACACACTTAAGGAACAATACACTAGGGTCATTATTTCTGAAAATTTTGTAAAAATAATCTCTACATATTTGTTTCAACGCTTTGTAATTTTCAAGGTAAAAACATATGCGCTGCAAGGAAACGTATAACACTCTATTCAATGTACTTCACAATTTAAAAAAACCACTTAACAAGATATGACATTGTTTAGGTTAGGTTTGATAGGTTGGACCTTGACAGTTCTACCAAAAAATGCCACCGCCCTGGCCTGTATACTTTACTGCTACTCGCTATTTACCTTTCTTGGACACAATAAATAACAATAATACTGCCGTAATATCCTATCACCAGCTTATTTTTTTTTACCATTTACCTGGGATATAGATATGAGTAAACAAAATGGTCAAACCTCTTCACAAATTTACTTAATAATTTTTTTAACGGCGATTGCCCATTTAAAAATGTAGTTAAGCATCATGGATACACTTCATGTCGTCCAGACCTTTACAAATATATTTTATCTTGTTTAGGTTAGGCTAAACAGTACAAATTTTGTTCAAATCACACCAAGGTTATAGACATGCTTAATAGGTAAACATAAGTTTACCTCTCATCTGCTGTATCCTCATTAATGGCCCACCTTGAAAATATGCAATTATAATGGTAGCAAAACTCCCAATCATTGGTAAAAAAATTAATCCGGTAATCTCCATATTTCAATAACCAATACCTTATTTGGACACCCTTAAGGAACAATACCCCAGGGTCTTACTTTTGAAAATTTTGTAAAAATAATCTCTACATATTTGTTTCAACCCTTTGTAATTTTCAAAGTAAAAACATATGCGCTGGAAGGAAAGGTACAACACTATTCAATGTACTTCACAATTCAAAAAAAAAAAAAACACTCAACAAGATATGACATTGTTGAGGTTAGGTTTGATATGTTGGACCTTGACAGTTCTACCGAAAAATGCCACCGCCCTGACCTGTATACTTTACTGCTACTCGCTATTAACCTTTCTTGGACACAATAAACAATTGTATAATACTGCCCACCTTCTAACAACCTGACACCAGTTTAATTGTTACCATTTACCTGAGATACAAATATTTTTTATACAGCCATCTTTGGAATAAATTTGGGTCACCTTATTAAAATTCAATGTCAGAGTTCCCACTACAGAAACACCACCTCCCATAATAAATTCTCAACTTTTATGGATGGATATTATAATAATTTAAATGATCTTGAAATGCATTTACTCCCAAACTTGGATATTGTATCTATACACCTTGGATGGATTGCCTAAATTAACTTCATTTTGAAAAACAAACATCAATTTTCAACACTTTATAACCCAAATCAGTTAAAATGCACATTGGACGTAACCTTAGATAAAAGTATAAAATTGTTTATCACAAGACCATATATGCAAGAATTTTTTCAACAGGGAAATTTATTTTTGTATTAAATTGAAGTTAGATGAGGAAATTAATTGCAGAGTGATGTTGCGCAATGGCTAAATCTATGCCTTCAGTTTTTGTTTTTCATGTATTTTATACTTACACCGAACATAATGGGCTACACAATTTAATAATTTATTTGATGTTGTGGTAAAAAGGTATTTTCTACACTTTAAAACAATTCACTTTGAATGAATGCTATACCATTGACATAGTCATCTTGGGGGGGGGGGATACTTGTTTATGGCAATCCCGACCTTATACAAGTTAATCACTTAAACAATAGTTTAGGACTATTACTATTGATTAACACGTTGACTGCCACGAGATGCGCCGGCACTACTCAGCCTCCCGTTCTCTACAGGCCATGAGTAAACACGGTGGCTACTCATGCAGACATTTTTCCTAGGCCGCGTGTAGCCACGCTGTTTACTCAATTTGTATTGAAACTTATATGATGACATAGATCATGGCCTGTAGAGAATCCCTATTATATTTTCAATACTATCAGCGCCATCTATCGTGACTTTACAGTACTTCAAATTTAAACATTTCCGTCCACGCAGCATTCGTGTTCTACTTCAGTTTACACAGCTGAAACGCTCTGTTTGAATCGTGAAAGACTGTTTTTGTTTGTAATTGATCAGTCATAATTACTTCATATAATATTTTATAGATTATTTTTTTGTTTGTGATTGAGATCTGTAAAAATTGTTAATAGAAAAAGACTTGAAAATGTATTAGTAAGTTCGTTTATAATTGCCATAACGGCTGACCTAAAATAAGGTACGTTGTATTTTGAATGATCTCTTTTTTCTAATTTATATTTGAATGATTAATCATTAATTAATTAATCAATCATTAGATAATCAAATAATTTGTCACAATGGATAATCCAGGCCCCAGTGGTTTATACTCAAATATCTCAAAACAGAAGAAATTGTCTGACGAAGTTTTACGTATTTTTCTCAACGATGAGGACGATTTCAAGACCTTCATCCGATGATTCAGATTTCGAGTCTGACGAGATTGCAGTATTATCAAACGATCAAGATGTTAATCTGTTGGACCAGACCGATAATCTACCTCTAGCATCGGAAGTGACTAATAATAAGTGGCAAGAAGTATATGTCACAAAAATCCCATTCCATATCCAGTTCACAGGACAAGAAATATATTTTTATCATAACACTTATCCACAAAATAAAGAAGATTTGAAGAGCAGTGATATATATATAGGCGTTTCTTCGATAAAGAAATTTTAGAACTGATTGTTATTGAAACTAATCGGAATGCAAAGAATTTTCTTGAACATAACAGACAAAGACCGTCTACTTGATGTAGTAAGTGGGTTAATACATCATTTGAAGAATTGTGGAAGTTCTTTGGAATCATTCTATAGACAGGGATAGTCCAAGTATCCCAAAATTTCTAATTACTGGAATCAATCATTACTTTATAGTAATTGTTTAGTTCCAAAAATCACGAGTAGGAACAGATTTCAGATACTTCTCAGATTTTTAAATTTTGCTGACAATATAGTGAATTCTGCAATTATAGTGAAAATGAATGGTGAAAATATGTTTCAAAATGAGAGTTGTCGGTGATACTCATGGCACCGGAATCGTCAAAGCATTGTTCATGGGCCATGAGTAGCGCCGGTACACTCACCATTTGTTCCATTATTTTACATTTATATTGTATTTTATGTTTGAAAATACTTTCAACTATGATCAAATAATCATTATTGATATTCAACTGCCACGGCCTGGGGGGAATGTTTTTTCTAATACATTGTGGCAGTGAACGTGTTAATAAGATTCACCAAACATAATGGACTGTAAAATTCAAGAACTCAACTTATACAAGTGTTAAAGAATTAACATAACCTTTAAACCATCCACTCAACAATTGCCAAAATTACAACTTTGTGGATGCACTTACAAATCAATATGTGAATGTTCTTGAAAAAGCATCATGTTGTATCCTCAAATATATAGACTTTGTATCCATACTTACAAGAGTAACTTACCTGCAGTTGCTACTGGAAAAAAACAAAAGTTTTAAATAACCTAAGCATTCAAATCCCTTTTACATTAAATTCCACTTTAAATGTTGTGAAATGTTTGCTTTATAAAAGGTTGCTTTGAAGTAATTTCAAATGTGCCTTGAAATTGATTGTTCAGTCTTAATTTACATTTAAGATGTCCATGTTATAAACATTATATATTACGACAAATTGCATATTTTACTTATAGGTTATAACAATTTGTTGATAAAGCTCTGCAAGATATTACACAAAATTCAACTATAACTCAATGAAATATTTATTGTCGTTATTACTTTAATTTGTAAGTAAATTATACTGTCGCAAATTTTGTGTTGTAAATAATAACCAAAAATACATTAAATTACAAGCAATTTCTGTTAAATTTTATTATTCACGAAAAATATTTTAATTTAATTTAGTCAATATAGTTGGATTATGCAAAAATTTTCAATACTGCAGTTATATACATCTTATAATACACAAATATGTAATTACAAAGAGCACAGTGGAAGGGTCAGGACTCAAAACTTTAATTTTTATAAAATTTTCAAAAATTGTGTTTTTTATATGATGTGAGTAAATACTTTTAATATTTAAAAAGAAAGATACATACCTGTACAATATTTCCTTGAAACTTGAACAACAGTTTATAAATTATCAACAGTCATAAACTATTGTTCAAGTGATTCATACTATTCACCGGACGTAATGTACAACAAAATTCAAGATTTCCTTCAGCACTTGTAAATATTTACAATTACTTAGTGAAAACTAGTAACGTGAAGATGAAATCAACAAATATGAACATTTCCTTGTTAACTTACCATTATGGAAAATCAAACAGTCTGTCGAACTAGTATGTTGAACAGTACAGTAAAATGATATTTATACTTAAGACAAACAGGTCACTAGGCTGTTTAACAGTACCCAGCAATCGGCTGAATCTACTGTTTCGTAAACAATAATTCTCTTAAATCATAAGTGATATTTATTCCTAAGACGAACAGGTCACTAGGCTGTTTAACAGTACCCAGCGAGTGTGTGTGTCTGTGTTTGTGTGTGGGTGTGTGTGTGTGTGTGTGTGTGAGTGAGTGTGTGTGTGTGTGTGTGTGTTTGTGTGTGTAATTGTGTGTGTGTGTGTGTGTGTGTGTGTGTATGTGTGTTAGTGTGTGTATGTGTGTTAGTGTATGTATGTGTGTTAGTGTATTTATGTGTGTGAGTGTGTGTGTGTGTGTGTGTGTGTGTGTGTGTGTGTGTGTGTGTGTGTGTTATAATACTAATGTCAACAAAATCATGCATAAGTATAACTAGAAAAGTACAAGAGTAATGTATTTTGATATTTCGTTTTCTTCAGACACATAATAATTTGTATCAAATGGTTTAACTATTACTTATAATAAATAAATTTCGTTATAACGGAATATCAGTGCATCGGCTTACACGATTAATGAAAAGCACAGATGAATGGTTCAGTGAACAGTGTTGAAATTTCCTTTCAGTATCCTGGTCGATGATTTTGAAACAGGTATAGCTTAAGAAATATCTTCCTATGAGTTATTAAATCAGAATGACAAATATTACGAATTATATAAATACGTTTATTTGAATAAATTCCTAACAAAGAACAATATTAAATAGGAAATTTACTTTTATATTATTGGAAAATAAATTTCTATGACTTTTTCTAATGTTAGGTATTTTTAAGTAATTATATATTGTTTTTAAATTGATAGTTAGTTATTGACAATATTTATATTTTACACAAATGGGTAATAATGGAAATGAGTGAAAAAAACAATGATTTTTTTTTATTTGTTAATTAAGTGTCCGCAAGTTTCTAAATCTAAAATTATTCGTAAAAAACCTTTCAAACCAGTTAATAAATGTAGGGATGGAAAGAAAATACATTTTAGTTATAAAATATCCAATTTTTCATGTTTACTTAAATGAACGACTAAAAAGGACAATATTAAAATTTAATTACGAAATTATCTTTTATATAATTAGAAAAGGCAGTTCTATAACTTCTCCTCTAATATTAGATCTATTTAAGTAATTATATATTCTTTTTTAATTAATATATAGGTATTGACAATATTTATATTTTACAAGTATAAGTAAAAATAGAATTGAGTGAAAAAAACAACGAGAACTTTCTTCGTTTGTTATTTAATGGTCATTACGTTCTTAAATCTAGAACAAGTCCGATTTTAAACCGGACTGTGAGCGCCTGCAGAGTGGTAAGGCGATACAAATCCGTGTGTTGCACGTTGAGACTGTTGATTAGTTGGACTTGATGTAAATGTTGTTCGTTTGACAATCGTGTGTGTTGGTTAATTAAACCTCGCGTAAGCTCGTTTTTCAATGTTGTTTAGTTGGAACGTTGTTCATTTGCTATACACCCAACAAGTAAGGATTACATTAACAAATTTCAAAACCTATTTAGAAATTATCCAAACATGTCATGAGTGACCCCAATTAAAATTCAGTTTAGGCAAATTTCTAAAGTTTTTTTGTGTGAATCTGAATCAGTTTAGTGAGTGAACTTTGTCAGTGATTTGTTATTTAATACAGTAATAAATGAAAAATCCTTTTTTTACCACCAATATCTTCTCATATTTGGTATCAGGAATAGTAGCACAAATAAAAAAAAACAAATACAATTATATAAAACCCATTACCATTAACCTATCCATTTGTACACCAAAATACAAGAAGTGAATATCATTGTATCAACTATTTAAATCTAACTCATGATATTCAAAATTTATCTGAAACATAAAAATTGGGTACTATTTCAATAATTATCAACAATTTTATTATGAAAACAGTGTTCTCAAAGGCCATTTTCATAACATGACCATCCATTATCAACCATATGCTATTTTAAAACTGGGCTATTTTGTTGAAGTTTGCCTGAAATTATCTTTTTTTATATTTGTTGATTCCATTTTCATGTAAGCTACTAGTTTTCACTAAAACACTTGTAAATTTATTTTATTTGTAACATTTTTTAAAATTATAATACGGATGTTATATAGCTTTAAAGTAGCAGTGCAAACATTATATCCTTTCTGATAACACAATTTGTACTATCTCTTTAGAGTTAATAAATGACCTTGTGTAGATAATTGAATGCTGTATCTGCACATTGTGCTGATTATTTATTGTGGAGGAAGTTTTTGCATTGATAATATCCACATCAGAACATACTAATGTCCTTATGTCTAATAATGTATTAAAAAAAGTAGTACTAGATTCCTTTATCCTCGATTTTGTTATTATTATCAGTATATTTTTCAATAATGTTGATTGACACTAAACGTTACTACAAGTAACTTTTGAAGGCCAACAAGTTTTTTCTAAAAATTAATTGTTGAAGACTTTGCTATTCCTATTTGAAACGCTATACTTTAACAATCAGAAGAGTGTCCAGATTTTTTTTTAATGTTGTGATTTATTAACTGCCACTCTTTGTAATTGGGCACTATCTCAATACAAGTGTAAATGCCTATAATCTAACAAGATTGACCATTTCATGTGGTCATAAACAGTTACTCAATAGTAACTATGATCATCTTTATTTAGAAGTCATCATCTTTATTAGAAGTTTGTTTATTATAATGTTAATTGCAAAATAATATAATTATAGTTCTCTATAATGAAAACATAGTAATATTTTCATACCAATGGTATAGGCATAGGGTCCTGGGCCTTCAAAATATAATTTTGCAAGTTAATTCTTTTTTGGGGTGGGTATGACTGTTTTATAAAGGTGAAAAATCATCTCATCTATAACATATATTTTATACAACTACTGATTTTTTCTATAAGTTATGTTGTACAACAGCTGTTTTAACACATATGTTATGTAACTTTATTTATTCTACATTACTATGTTAATGTTACAAACTTCATTTTAGCAGTAAATAAATTTAATAACTTCTTTATATTTCAGTAAATCTTACAATAATTATTTCAATATAATGATAACAAGTTATATATTTTTATTCTAACTTTTAAAATAAAACATTTTTTGGGCACATCTGGTTTTTTTAAGAATAAATTTTAATTACATCCATATATATATAATTTCATAAGCCGAATTTCGAGAGAAAACTTGTGGGAGTTTGGAAGGTCGTACAGAGCTGGGAGATGGTTTAAATTAAAGGTATTGACATGAAGGAGCAGGAAAAAATATAGGTTTTTATCGATTTACAACATTTACAGGGTTTAGAGAAACCTAAAGTTACCAAAAATCTTCATAAGAAATACATTGAAATAAAAAATAGCTGAGTATGATTTTCAAATATTTCAGCTGAGAAACAGCTGTACAGATATTAAATGAGAGATAAATTAGAAATAATCACTGGTTCTGGAAATGGAAACGTCATATTTTTACCAATAATTAAATTAATTTCAACAGATCCTAACATGCCATTTCAAACGAAAAGGAACCAATTTCTTTTAAAACTTACATTTACAATAACTATAGTTAAGGCTTCAATCGACTAAACCTGTTTTTACACATGATCAACTTTAAGTTGCACTAAGTCAAGAAAAATCTCATGAGGGATTAAAGATACATATTGATAATACGATTGGTCAAAAAACTCAAATTGAAAACACATTCACAAAAATGAGGAAATTTTATGAAAAATTTGAATTAAATTAATTTGTATTAAAAAATAAAATTACCGTACAAAAGTTTAAATTTTGTTTCAATATGAATAGAGGCATTTGCCTTACAAGTCCCTAGTTAATTAAATTTTTGTTCAGTTAATTTGTCATCATCTAATAAAGGTTATGTGTTAATTATATTATTATTAACTACATTAAGTACTTACAGATTTTCTGTTATGCATCTTTAGGTCTCTTAAGCAATTGTTTTTAGGGATATCACTTGGCTTTTGACTTTTGTTTTTTTCAAACAACTACATACTGACATTTTTCAGCAGACGAAATTCATACTAAATCAGTGAATGGATTTTATTTCCAAGTGATATTAATAAATTAAGTAAATTCTTCAAATAAGTCATGGACTTCTGTCAGCCAGTGCTACTGCTCCCCCATTATATTTTTAAAAAAATTCTGAGATATTAAGTCAAATCTAAAATATTAGTCTTATATAAAATCTCAAATTTAGTAGTTGGGTGTAGGACTAATTAAGTTGAAGTATTCAGACAAACAAGATAGGATGTAATAATTACAATTCTTCAAATATCTGACATAGTAACATTAAAAGGTTTAATTCAATGTTACTTTAGCTGAGTTGACCCCTTAGCAGAATCGGAAAGTCTTTTATAAAAACATTTTTAGTCAACCATAATAATAACATTTTCCCTTCTTGGGAAATGGGTCAATAATTTATTCATGGGAATTAAGCAATTTCCTTTAAGATTTATGATTTGAATCGTTCTGCTGTCTAGTGTGATTTGTTTTAACTCAATGGTCAAACCCCTAACCCTATAGATGTTAGTTAATCATCTGAAAGGTTTATGGTTGTTATTTAATTAAGAAACCCCTAATGGTACTTTTTCTTTCATATATACTTAGTTGAAATTATGAAAGAAAGAAGTGTGAAAAGTGAAAATTTTTTTGAAAGGATTTACTTTGGTGAACAATTTTTTTTAATGTTCATTTGAAGTTATTTTTGTTATAGCTGTATCTGAAACATTTTAAATTTTTATGATTAGACCGACCGTACTATTTTCAAATAGGTTTTCTCTTATTAGTTTTTTCTATATTTTGCTGCTATTGTATTTTTTAATTTCGTTTGCATACAGTCTTATTTGTATTTTCTACCACTGCGTAGTTTGACTTTGCAGTATTAGGGGAAAAGCAGAAACAGTTTGTATATAGTGGGTACTTCTACTCAGGCCTGTCCAGAGAAGTTTCGGCCCTTGGCAAACATGAGTAAGGGCCCCTTTTTATTTCCAACATAGGCTTATAATATGATTATAAAATAATATGATCGACATATAAATATAAATCGACATAATGTTGTTAAAGTACTTAAATAAATAAAAATAAAACTAATTTTGTTAAACAATTACTTTTCTATCTTTTTGTTTTCAATGTCTTCAATGATATCACTAAAATCGATATTTCTGGTGATATTAGCTTCCATCGCAAGTAAAAATGTATGTTAAATATATATTTTATCTACTTTCAATACAAATATTTTTCTAACAAATATAAGTTTAAATTTATAAATATGGAGTAGGCAAATATTCTAAACAATTCAGGACCAACAAGAGCCACTGCTAGGATCATTAGACAAAGACTGTTAATTTGTGAGTACTCCCCTCACATATACTTGACATTACTGTTCCATTAAACTTTATAATGCTACAAATATTAAATTTTTGAATCATAAAACCTAAGACAATGTAAAACTTATATGTCATCATGTTTTTAGGGTTTTAAAAAAAAATCGCTATTTAGGTACTTCATTTATTACAACTTGCATAAAATTAAGATTAATAATTAAATAGAGCGAACAAAGATTTCAGTTGAAAAGTGCTAAATTTCATCTATAAATGAAATCAAGATGCAATGTTGTGTAATGCTAGGATAACAAAATATTGTTTCAAGGGGTTGATTTTTTAAAATTTTTTGTGAGAGCTCCCAGAATTTTTATGTAGAGGTTCTAAAATAGTTTTATAGCTATGCTGCTGATTAACACCTAGCCGAACTCCTCAAAACTTGACTCTGTTTAGAACAAAGAATGAAAATAAGCAATATTTTTCATCCTTAATAAAAATATTAAACCAAATCTTTATTATTATTAATAAAACTGGTCTTAATATACCAAACATTAACTTGTCTTGCATAATTTCATGTAAATACTTATGTACGTAAAGTGCCCATTAACTGTTTAGTTCTTGTCTGGACTTTGTCATTTACATTTTTTGATTAGTACTAACAAATCAGAACATATTTGTTGATTTCATCTTCATGTGAGCTACTAGTTAGCACTAAACACTTGTAAATGTTTATAAACTTGCCTATAGTAGCACTCACTTATATTTGTTGAGGATGGACGTTTCGGGAGATGTGTCCCATTGTCAACTCAGACTGTTACTGATCTCAAGGTTTAAGTAGGTTAGGGTGTTAGGATGGGGGTGGGATATTATGGTGGTGTGGGTGTATTTTGTGAGTTATGATTATAGGAGTTATGATGTCAAAAAGTTCGTGTGAGTTGTACTGTAATTGTGTATTGAGTATGTGTGTAGGATGTAGTTTGAAGTGTGTGTATATTTCGTATTGTTTGGTTGTGCAGCGTTGGTTATTTCTGTGTTGTTTATGAAGAATTTGTAGGTTAGATGCTATTTCTATGTAGTCATGTTTTGTGGAGTTGAGATGATCGGCGAAGTTTGATTGGTATTGCTATTGCTTCACCTACAATAACACATTCTACTACCAAAAAGAAGTCCTATCTTTGGGCTCCCCCATAGCTAGCATCTTAGTAGAAATATTCATACACCATATTGAACAAAACCACATTTTACACAACAATAAGTACTCAGATAACATAATTTACTGGTACAGATACGTCTACGATATCAAAACATTATGTAAAGGTAACACACGCCCACCACACATATTTCTAAAACACCCTAATTCCATACATCCAAAACTAACATACACCATCGAAACAGAACAACAAAACTCTCTCAACTTCCTAGACCTTACAATTAAACGAACAGACAAACAACACATAAATTCAACATATACCAAAAAGCCACTAGTACCAATACGACTATTCACAGCTCCTCAAACCACCCACACCAACATAAACTGCTTACAACACCATGATATATCACCTGCTTAAAACACCGTTAGACAAAGAAGAACACTACCAGGAGTTAAACACCATAAAACATATAGCACAAACTAACGGATACAACCCAACAATGATTGACAAATTATACAAACGCCTAAAAAATAAACCTAATAACCCAAATACAAACACACAAGTGGACAATCCCATAAAATATTTATCAATACCATACAGATCATCCAAAACCCACAATCTAACCAACACACTACGAAAATACAACTACAAAATAGCTTACTCCACACACAACACTCTCAATAAACAATTTAAACCCAACAACAAAATCAACGACATTTACAACAGCACTGGAATTTACAAAATAACTTGCAGTTTGTGCCCCAGTTTTTACATGGGCCAGACTGGGAGGTTCTTCTACACACGTTACCAAAAACATATAAAAGCACTAACAAACAATAACTACTAATCAAACTTCGCCGATCATCTCAACTCCACAAAACATGACTACATAGACATAACATCTTACTTACAAATTCTTCATAAACAACACAGAAATAACTAACGCTACACAAGCGAACAATACGAAATATACAGACACTTCAAACTACACCCTACACACATACTCAATACACAATTACATTACAACTCACACGCACTTTTTGACATCATAACTCCCAAAATCATAACTCACAAAATACACCCACACCACCATAATATCCCACCCCCATCCTAACACCCTAACCTACTTAAACCTTGAGATCAGTTACAGTCTGAGTTGACAATGGGACACGTCTCCCGAAACGTCCGTCCTCAACAAATATAAGTAAGTGCTACTATAGTCAAGTTTATAAACATTTACAAGTGTTTAGTGAAAACAGAACACTACACTATATAACTGAAATGTTTTTTTCTCTTCAATCTTCTAAACATATTTGTAAACTGATTATTGAAAAGTTGAAGAGTCACTGCATTTGGATGAAGGGGAAGTCTCATGTCTTGTTTATGGCAATCATCTTTATTTCCTTTATTATTTTCAGATCTCAATAAATATCTTTGTTTTTCTCATGCCAAGGGCAATAATCATATTTCTCAGTGACTTAATTTGGAATATCAGAAGAATTTCTATAATAAATTTATTTGCACACCCCTACAGTTTGCTGCCATATAGCAAAACTGGATTCAAGACCTGATTGTAGATTTCTATTCTATTACATAACAAGAGGTTTAAGTTTCTATCCAAGAGCCAATAATGCTTACAAAATTTTATATTTAATTTCTCTGTTTTTTCTTGATGTTTGTTTCTATCTTAGTTTAGCATCTAGGTTCATACCTAGATATTTAGCTTTATTTTCATAAGGGATGATAATTCTGTTAACATCCAAAGCAGAGGATGTTTCAATATCTTAATTATGAAGTTGACGTGGACTTTCATTCAGTGTCATTTTTCATTTATCAGTCCATTCTAGTATTTTCTTGCTCTCTGGTCTTTTGTCCATTGATGTATATATTATGTCTTTGCCAGTTGCTAATAATGCAATGTCATCTGCAAATATTGCAATGGTCACTTCTTGGAGGGGGGAGGGGGTTTTGGAATATCACAGGTGTTAAGTAGCTAGAGTACTGGACCCAGTACCGTACCTTGGGATACTTCTGGGGTACAAAGTAGTTCGCCTCCACGCGGTGTACCCTGGGTAATGATAAATGAACTACAGCTCTTCGTCTGTAACCGTGCCACAACCTAAAAGAAGAAGAAGACGATCGGCCCTTTTCGGCGTGTCGCTCACTCTCCTGACGACCGATCATACCTTTCTTTCCTTTACTGGCCACCTCGGCAAACCGGACCTGATCTTGCCGCATGCAACTATCGCCGACCGCTGCCAACACCAACTGCTGGAGGACCCCTCCGGATGGGGACACAAAATTATTCTACTAAAAATAAGACAAAGGAAAACGTCCAGGAAAAGACTAACGAGGTGGAACTTCAAAAAGGCAAATTGGACTGCCTTCGCTGAAGACACTGACGAAAGACTGAAGAATATATTTCCGACAGGAAACCCGAACAGCACAATGAAGAAAATCACGAAAGCTATACTAGAGATCGCCGAACTCCATATCCCCAGAGGCCAAGTAAAAAAGTACTCACCATTCTGGAGTGAGGAACTTACAAAGCTCAAGAAAGAAGAGACGTTGCCAGGCACACGGCAGAACACAGCAACAACCTGGGTGATTGCATCAAACTTAGGAAGGCACAGGCGAAACTGCAACGGACGGTAGTAAATAGCAAAAGAAGTAAATTCAGAAATTTCATCGCGTGTACTAAAGCACACAAATTCATCTCCAGGCTGAATAACGAAAGTAAGAGCTTCAAAGCCCACCCGATCAAACATGGACAAGAAATCATTGTCAACAGGGAGGACATTGCCAACCTTTTCTGTAAATTGTTCTCCTCACGACCAACTGCCAGCACTTTAAGAACCACCGAAAAATAGCAACCCCAGCAACCGCACTGAGCGGGAGAGACATAAACCTTTTCCAGGCGGATTTTAACATGTTTGAATTATGGCTAGCTATAAGTGAAACCAGGTGTGGAAGAAGCTGTGGAATTGATGATGTCTATCCCGAATTCATTGTACATCTGGGCAAAGAAGCACAAAAAACCTTACTCATGGCTATGAATGAGAGCTGGCGCATCGGTATCCCAGACACGTGGAAGAAGGCGGTGGTGGTACCCGTGTTTAAGAAGGGAAAGGATCCCGAGAAATTAAGCAGTTATAGACCGATCAGTCTTGCTTCTGTTACCTGTAAAGTTATGGAAAGGATGGTCAACCACAGGCTGGAGGCCTATATAGAGAGAACTAATATAATTCGAGAAGAACAGGCTGGTTTTAGAAAACACAAATCCACTACTGACCAAGTCAATAAGCTCTCCCAGTGCGTGAAGGACGGCTTTCACCGAAAAATGTCCACGCTTGCGTGTTTTATTGACTTCCGGGGAGCTTACGACACAGTTAGCAGAAAACTCCTCTATAACAAAATTGCCAATTACGGAGTGGCAGGAAACATGTTGAACTGGATAAATCAATTTTTGAGCCAACGATTTATAAAGGTCCGCCATGGAAACAGAAGTTCCGTCAACAGAGAAGGGGACTCCCGCAGGGAGCGGTCAGCATTTGTACTCTTTTCAACCTTTACATGAATGATTTAATCTGCAACATTAAGGTAAATAACCCGGGAGTCGAAGTACTCTGTTACGCAGATGATGTGATAATATGGGCGACCAGCAGCAACATCAACTCCTTGGAAACCAAAATAAACGAGACATTAGGTGGAGTCAAAAGATGGTGCTCCGAAAACGATATGATTATTAACGAAAACAAGACCACGGCACAGTTATTCACGCTATCAACTAAACCTTAAGATCCACACATAGTAATAGGGACTACTGACCTGCCAATAACGCGATCAATAAGGTATTTGGGTATCGCTCTGGACAGCAAACTCCAGTGGTCGGGACATATAGAGGGTGCTGTAACAAAAGCTGCAAAAAGGCTGAATATGATGAATAGAATGACTGGATCGAAGTGGGGTGCTACTCAGGACGTTCTGATTACTACATACAAGTCTTACATCCGCCCAATCCTTGAATACGACTCAGAAGCTTACAACACGGCTTCTGATAATGCAAAGAAAGACCTGAATACAGTCCAAAATAATGCATTGAGACTGATATGTGGTGCTGCGAAGTCTACCCCAATTACAGCGTTAGAAAGTCAAACAGATATTGAGTCTCTTAACGCTCGCAGAGACAAGCTACTATCAAATTCTTCGAAAGGGCTTAAGAACCAACGATGACTTCTGGAAGAAATACAGATGCGCAAACCAAAGGCTTAAAACCCAAGTCACACCACTGGCAAAAGCCGCAGAAATAAGAAGACATGGATTGGAAGAATCAGAGCGACAACCTTTCAAGAAAACGAAATATATAAAGGAAAGGACCGAAATACCATCGTGCACATCAATACCTGGTGTAAACCTGAGAAAAGCCGACATCCAAATCTGCGAACTCAAAGTACTAACAGAAGCTATGATCAACGAGAGGTATCCGGCCGACGAATGGCTGCGTGTGTACACAGATGGATCGGCAATGCATGACGCATGCGGAGCCGGATATTTCTCCTCAATTGGGCAAAAATCAGTAGCAGTGGGGAAAAACGGAACCAACTTCGAAGGAG